>JAJONR010002823.1:0-67358 GCA_029582245.1 Solanum etuberosum
ATCATAGCCCTCGTAGGAAACAACACATAGCCTTATTAGGCATCAATATAGCCCTGTAGGCAGAACATAGCCCTTCTAGGCATAGGTCACATTTCTGCAGCTAACCACAATAGCCCCAAGGGCAACAATAACAATCCAATAGGCTAAAATAGAGCAATTTAGCTATAAGCAACCTATACGAATAGACTCTAAGTCGTGTCCGACATAGGGATGCTACTAACATAATAAGAATCTCGAGAAGGGAGGATTATATCCACTCAGGCAGCCAACAATCAACACTAACGGCTACAAGTATAACAACGATAACAACCCAATTACATTGCTCCTAACCTTTAAGGAAACATGCCGTAAGAAGGGAGAGAAATTACATGAACTCTAAATTTAAATAGTTAAATAAATTTATAAACGTAAATAGTATTATATGAGGAATATTATTAGTAAAATAACATAAATAATTTAAAACATCCAAAAATAAAATAGCAACGTATATAAAAATGGCACATAAAGAAATATGTCTTTGTATTGTTCAAAGGAAAAATTGTAATTCTACTCTTCTTCTTCTTTTCTTAATTTTATTGTTTTTTATTCTTATTTCTTTTATTGTTATTTTCTGTTTGATTTTTTCATATATATATATATATATATTAGTAGTGTAATTTATTAATTTTTTTTGTATCAATTAAATATAGAAAAATATGACCGCGCGAAGCACGGTTTGGTTAACTAGTATAAAAATAAACACACGGCAATAGTGAAAAAAAGAAGCAAGAACTTGACCTAGTAAAAGTGTCAAGAGTTATTGATTAGCTTAATCTAGAAAAAAAGAATATCAAAAAACATAAGGCAATAGTGAAAAAAAAATATAAGTAGGCCATGTCCTTCTAAAATTCTAACATATTAATTTGCTTGCACTTTTTATTATTCATTATATTATATATATACACACGAGGCAATTTAACAAAACTTCTTTTTTTGGTTAAATATGGAACCAAAAGTGATTTTATTGATTCAATAAATCTATACATTATTTTTCCTGTAAAAGTGTAGATACTTGAGTAACTGAGCAGTTCGCTATCATAACAAAGCACCCAACATAACATCTAACAAAGACTTTTGGTAAAGTTTTAAGCTTCTTCATTGTCAGAGCAATAATCTGCAAAAGGCAAACATAAAGGTACTTGTCGAACTGATATCTCTAACATTGTCAAGAATGTGAACCAAACACAAAAAATTGGCAGAGCAACTCTCGAATTCAATAGGAGTGCATATATCACAACAAGCTCTTAGTTCAACCTTTGGGCAGCTTCCTTGGGACAAACTTTGTATTATTGTATAAGCATACACGAGATTACTAATTTATAAACAAAATCCAAAATTGCAAGCAAAACTTCAAAGTTCTTGAGAAGCAAACACTAATATTAACAATATTTTGAATATACAAATTAATAAACAAAGTACTTATAAAAAGTTTTGAAAGCTTACCCGTTCAAGAAGAAAAAAATTCAACACCCGTTTGTAAGAGAGAGAGTGATAATTGAGAGAGAGGGAGAGAGGGGGCAAGGTATTAAGTGCAAACAAATGAGGCCTTAGTCGGCTTCGCGCTGTTATAAAAAAAAGACAGCAAGATACCAATAATTCCCTTTTAATTGAATTGGATAAAAGAGGTATTTACATCTCTCTTATATATATATATATATATTTAGAGAGAGAGAGAGACACAAGCTTCTGAGAACGTCCGTTGCATGTTTAACTTAAAATACTTGATACAATGTTTCTATTGAAAATGATAAATTTAAATGGGACATATATTATTCGACTTTATTTGTACTATAAAAATAAAATCAAAACATACAAAAGAAAAAGTAACAACATTTAAGTTGAGGCTAAAACATGTTGCAAATTTGATGCGAAATTAACTATTATGCATAAAATAAAAACTAAAATGATACATATGTTGAATACCGTCATGATCAACTTAAATGCGGTCAGAAGTCATATCAATCTTACTTCGATTAAAACATGAATATTCAAAAATAAAAAAAATAAAAAAATCGATTGTATAATAATCATTACAGAACATAAAAAGAAAATTATAACATCAAAGTCATAAGCACAAACAAACATCTTTAATAACAAACTAAAAAACTTGAGATGCAAATGAGGAATCTGTCAAAGGAAAAAAGAAGCATGAAAAATATATATTTATACTAAAAGGTGTAGTAAGCCTGTTAACTGGGTCAGACTGTGTCACGCCCCGAGGCTACCCCCTTGACGTAAACACGAGATCTAGGATCACGAGTGACTCCAAGCTAACCCTGAGTTGGCAGATCATAAGCATACTTAAACAAATACTGTGCGGAAGCTAAAATCAACATGAGATAAACTAATCGATGGGGAATAGCCAATCTAAGTTTGAATATATAATTACTGAAAAAGAGTTGAAGATACTGAACTATAACTCAAATACTAAAGCTGAATCTGTCTATGTCTGAAATAAGCCTCTAACTGAATAGAGATGCTGGGACATGTCCCCAACTAACTCTAGTAAAAATGAAACTAAAATGAAAGAGTGAAATATAAAGAACATGTCCATCGTCCTCGAAGAATGAGGACTCACCACTGATACTGCTGAATACGGATCGGGAACGGATCTACACGTGATCTGAATGCTGAGGACCTCAACCTACATCATGAAAAGATATAGCGCAGAGTATGCATCAGTACTTGAAAGGTACTGAGCATGCAGGATAGGATAAAGCTGAACAAACATATAACTGAACAAGGCATGCTGATCAATAATAAAATCTGAACATGATGAATATACTGAGATGCACTGAATATGAACTAAACTGAATGCAATGACAAAGTACATAACATGCTAAAGCTGAATACTGAAATATAACTAGGAACCTGGTCAAAATGTACTGAAGTCTGACTGTAGGAGCTACTATTAACCGACATAAAAACACGTGAGCTAAACGTGGAATCCGATGTATACGCCCCATCGAGAGGACCCAATATACCTTGCCAGGAGAATAGAGGCATGACTGGCGTGATCACTAAATATGATGCCCACAGAGGGGACTTACAAACCTACGGGGGTATGTAGTTTTGGGACTATGAGGGTGACTGACCCTAGTCCAAATCGGTGTTAAGCCTACTCCCAAACGAAAATGTGTACAGTACAACATAACTGAATTATACTGAATAGCTCAATATTCTGACATGCTAACTGAAAATGCAACATTTAATACTGATAATGAAACATTTGAGAACAAAGGCATGTATATCTTGTTTAAACTGTCCTAGCTAGTGTAATTCATGAACTAAATGAATATACACAACAAGGGTTCTGAATTTCATGCAAGGAGCTAAGCAACAGTGTTACAAAAACATGAAAATCTGATTAGGAATATTCTACCACTAAATCACAATAATTTCTAACATTCAAGAAACCCTAGGTCTAGGTAATATGAAGGGAATCAAGAATCTGACTGAATTCTAGGGACTTAGTGGATGAAAGAAATCCACCAGTGAAATCCCACATACCTGGTGATGAATTTCACGGAGAAATCTTTCAATTTCGGGGCTGGAACTGAAGAAAACTTGCTGCGTTCTTGGAGACGGTTTGTCAATTGTTTCTTCTCCTTTTTCTCTGGTTTGATCGATTTTTGTTGAATGAATCGCTTAGGGTAAGTTCTGATTAATTTACTAGGCTCAAGCTAACCAAAATGACCTAGTTTAGGGGTTAAACGACGTAGTTTAGGTGTCCAACGTATAGGGGAAAAGACCAAACGACCCTTGACTTAAAAGTTATCTTGGCCAACGACGGGCTTGACTGACGGACCATCGACAGACCTACGGTCTATCCTGGTCAGCCGTCGGTCGGTGTATGGGACTTGATCCTGAGGGGTCTGAACCACGGCCTAAACCACGGACCGTGGTCTGACCTACAGTACGTAGGTCCTGGCGTAGGTCCAGACTCAGCTGAATTTTTCTGGGGTCCTGGGGAAGGGGTTGCAGGTGTCCAACCACGGATCCCACCTACGGTCCGTGGGTCACCCTACGGTCCGTAGTTGGCACCCGTCGGAGGCACCTGCAACTTCTGAAAATTCTGCTGGTTTGTCTTTCTGGGATACAAGGTGTTACATTATCTCCCCCTTGGTAACATTCATCCTCGAATGAAGTCTAAACTAGTTGAATATGGACGGAAAAAGCTGCAAAGCCTACCACTAAGTACTGGAAATCGAAATCTAACTGAACTAAGTTCCAAGAACATGCAAATACGCTCAAAATGCAAGTATAACTGAAGGAACATGATACTAAGACTGAATTCATGCAAGAGTAACTGAAAGACCGGAGAGGAACTATTACCTCAAGCTGGAATGGAATCGGAAGGAAAGAGATGAGGATACTTGGCCTTCATGGCTGCTTATGCTTCCCAACTAGCTCCCTCTACTGACTGACTCCTCCACAAAACCTTAACTGAAGCGACTTCTTTGTTTCTCAACCTTCGAACCTGACGATCAAGGATTTCAACTGGCACCTTTTCATAAGTGAGACTATCCTTCACAGCCACACTTTCTAACGGTACTATAGATGCTAGATCAGCCACACACTTCTTCAACAAGGAAATGTGAAAGACTAGATGGACTACTGCTAGTTCTGCTGGTAACTCTAACTCATAAGACACTTTACCAACCCTTTTCAAGATCTGTAAGGACCTACATATCTGGGACTGAGCTTCCCTTTCTTGCCAAATCTCATCACCCCCTTCATAGGTGACACTTTCAGAAAAACCCAATCATCAACCTCAAACTCTAAGTCCCTTCTCCTAACATCTGCATAGGACTTCTGACGACTCTGGGAAGTCTTTAGTCTATCTCTAATGAGCTTAACTTTTTCCATAGCTTCATGAACCGAATCTGGCCCAATCAATGCTGCTTCACCTACTTCAAGCCAACCAATCGGAGATCTACATCTACGCCCATAAAGTGCCTCATAAGGGGCCATCTGAATATTGTAATGGTAGCTATTATTGTAGGCGAACTCTATAGGAGGAATGTGATCATCGCAATTGCCCTTGAAGTCGATCACACAAGCTCTCAACATGTCCTCTAAAGTCTGAATGGTACGCTCTTCCTGTCCATCCGTCTGTGGATGCAATTATGTGCTAAGATTAACCTGGGTACCAAGACCTTTCTGAAACGATCTCCAGAAATGAGAGGTAAACTGAGGACCTCTATTTGAGATGATAGAAAAAGGAACCCCATGCAACCTGACTATCTCATTAATGTAAATCTTGGCATAGTCCTCCGCCGAATCTGTAGTCTTGACCGCCAAAAAGTGAGTGGACTTAGTAACTCTGTCTACTATTACCCAAATGGAAACATACTGTCTGCGAGTACGAGGTAAACCTGTAATGAAGTCCATGTTGATCACTTCCTACTTCCATGTAGGAATGTTAATCTCTTGAGTCATACCTCCTGGTTTCTGATATTCTACCTTCACCTGTTGACAATTAGGGCACTTGGCCACAAAATCTGCTATATCTCTTTTCATGCCATTCCACCAAAAGACTTCTCACAGATCACGGTACATCTTAGTGGCACCTGGATGATAGAATACATGGAGTTATGGGCTTCTGTAAGGATCTTCTGTCTCAAATCACCCACCTTAGGAACACATAAACTACCCTGGCAACGAAGCACACCATCTCCCCCTTGGGAGAAAATCTCAACTTTCTGCTGATGAACTGCACCCTTCAATTGTAGCAATAGAGGATCACTGTCTTGTTTCTCCTTAACCTTCACTACCAATGAAGACTCAGAGCTATTCTGGACTATTACTCCACCATCTGACGAGTCTGTATGACCAACTCCTAAACGAGCAAGCCAGTGAACATCCTTTGCTAATTCTTTCCTTTCTTCCTCAACATGTCCTACACTACCCATAGATAGTCTGCTAAGAGCATCAGCGACTACATTGGCCTTACCAGGATGATAAAGCACATTCATATCATAGTCTTTAAGGAATTCAAGCCATCTCCTCTGGCGAATATTCAACTCCTTCTGGGTGAACACATACTGGAGGCTCTTATGATCTGCGAACACATCTACGTGAACACCATACAAGTAATGTCTCCAAATCTTTAGGGTAAATACTATAACTGCAAGTTCAAGGTCATGAGTGGGGTAGTTCTTCTCATGAACCTTAAGTTGTCTAGAAGCATAAGCTATTACCTTACCTCGCTGCATCAACACACATCCTAGGCCAACTCTGGACGCATCACAATAGATCACATAACCTTCTGAACCCTCTGGTAGAGTCAAAACAGGAGCTGTAGTCAACCTAGTTTTCAATTCTTCGAAGCTCTTCTCATACTCATCTGACCATTGAAAGTTAACCTTTTTCTGAGTCAACTTAGTCAATGGAGAATCCATGGATGAAAATCCTTCCACAAACTTTCTGTAGTAACTGGCTAAACCCAAGAAACTTCTGATATCTGTAGGAGAGGTGGGTCTGGGCCATTGCTTGACTGCCTCTATTTTCTGAGAATCCACTCAGATCCCTTCGCTAGATACTATATGCCTAAGGAAAGCAACTGATTGCAATGAACACTCACATTTGCTAAACTTAGCGAATAACTGGCGATCCTTGAGAGTTTGTAGGACAACCCTCAAATGAATCGCATGTTCTTCCCCATTCCTAGAGTAAATAAGGATATCATCAATAAAGACGATAACGAACAAGTCCAAATACTGCTTGAACACCCTATTCATCAAATCTATGAAAGCTGCAAGAGCATTGGTTAGTCCAAAAGACATAACTACAAATTCATAATGACCATACCGAGTTCTGAAGGTTGTTTTTGAGATGTCACTATCTCTGACTCTAAGCTGATGATAACCGCATCTGAGGTGTATTTTCAAAAATTGACTAGCACCCTGAAGTTGGTTGAACAAGTCATCAATCCTGGGGATATGGTACTTATTCTTGATTGTGACTTTGTTCAACTGACGATAGTCAATGCACATTCTGAGAGAACCATCATTCTTTTTCACGAACAACACTGGCGCACCCCATGGGGAAATACTGGGTCTGATGAAGCCCTTATCTAGAAGGTCTTTCAACTGCTATTTCAATTCCTTAAGCTTAGCTGGAGCCATTCATTAAGGAGGAATAAAAATAGGCTGGGTATCTGGAAGGAGATCAATTCTGAAGTTGATTTCCCTTTCGGGAGGAACTCTGGAAAGATCTTCTGGAAACACTTCTAGGAACTCATTTACTACAAGAACTGACTCAAGAGTTGGGGTTTCAGAACTTGAATCCTTAACCCGAACTAGATGATAGATATACCCCATGAAAATCATCTTTCTAGCCTTAAGGTAAGAGATAAATCGACCCATAGGAACTGAGCTACTACCCTTCCATTCTAAGATTGGCTCGTATTGAAACTGGAAATGAACGATTTTAGTTCTACAATCAACTGAGGCATAACAAGAATGTAACCAATCCATGCCTAGAATGACATCAAAGTCTACCATTTCTAACTCTACAAGATATGCCGAGGTGACTTTTTGAGAGACTGTGACAGGGCAATTTTTGTATACCCGTCTAGCTATAATAGGGTCACCAACTGGAGTAGAGAGTGAGAAGGGTTCTGAAAGAGTTTCTGGACTGACACCGAAGTTGACTGCTATATATGGAGTTACAAAGGAAAGAGTATCCCCTGGATCTAACAATTCATAAATAATTAAGTGAAAAACTCACAACGTACCAATGACCAGGTCGGGAGAATCTTCCTGATCCTGGCGAGCCTGAAGAGCATACAACCTGTTTTGGCGCTGACCGCCACCTATACCAGATGAAGCACCCTGCTGAGTTGGGCGACCTGCTGGTGCTGCTGAAGCTTTAGACTGAGGCCTACTGTTGTTACCTCCTTTCCTCTGTTTGGCAGAAGGGAAATCCCTCAACCTATGGCCAGACTAACCACATCTAAAACACCCTTCTTTCCCTGCAAGACACTCGCCCGGATGGTTCTTACAACATTTTGGACAAGTTGGATATGTCCTGCTACCTGAAGTACTCCCATGGGACTTAGAGCCTGATGCCCTACCTTTCTGATCTTGTCTAAACCTGGGGGATGGAGCACTAGCGGTTGAAGGTGCTGGGGCTGAATATTTCTGCTGAAACTACGAGCGATTTCCACCACCCGATTTCTACTGAGAGTACTCATAGTTACCCGTCCTAGCCTTCTTGTTGTCCTTAGCCATTTCCCTAAGCTTATCTCCCTCAACCTGCTGAGCATGAGTCATGAGCCTAGAGACATTCATTTCCTCTAACAACATATCATTCATGCACTCTGTCTTCACTAAATCGGACACTCCATACAGAAACTTAGACATCTGCGCCCTCGAATCAGCAACCATATGGGGAGCATACCTAGAGAGTTGGGTGAACTTGAGTCCGTACTCTTGGATAGACATTGTACCTTGCCTCAAATTTATGAATTCCTGAGCCTTATCCTCCCTCAACTCTCTCGGGAAGAACCTGTCCAGAAAAACTCCAGTAAAGCATTCCCAAGTCACAGGAGCTACATCAGTACCCCTGTTTTCCTTCCATTGAGTAAACCAAATGTGAGCTACATCCTTGTGCTGGTAGGATTCCAACTCTACCCTATCATTCCCAGTTACCTGCATCACTTCAAAGATCTTTTTGACCTCATCAATGAAACTCTGTGGGTCCTCACCAACCTGTGACCCTAGAAACTCTGGCGGATTCATCCGAATAAAATCTCGAACCCTGGCTGCTGCTGACCCATGATTAGCATTGGTAGGAACTGGGGCCTGCTGATTATTCTGGTTAGCTACACTCTGAGCCAAAAGCTGAATCGCATTCTGTAACTCTGCGTTCAAAACCTCATGATCTGGGACTGGAGGAGCTGCGTTGGCATTCATTGTGTTAGCTCTACGAGGAGGCATGATCTAAAATGCATAAATACGAGTTAGAAGGTAGATCATACCCACGCACGATAAGAATAGCAAGAAAGTGAAGTTTTCCTATAACACTTCTTAGCCTCCCTCTCATTAGATGTGGTGCACTTCACACCCATGAAAAAGACTCTACTTAGTGCGGCTATTCAGACATCCTAAGACACTTAAACCTAATGCTCTGATACCAAGTTTGTCACGCCCCGAGGCTACCCCCTTGATGTAAATACGGGACCTAGGATCACGAGTGACCCCAAGCTAACCCTAAGCTGGCAGATCATAAGCATACTTAAAAAAATACTGTGCGGAAGCTAAAAACAACATGAGATAAAGTAATCAATGGGGAATACCCAATCTAAGTCTGAATATATAAATACTAAAACAGAGTTTAACATACTGAACTATAACTCAAATATTAAAGCTGAATCTGTCTAGGTCTGAAATAAGCCTCTAACTGACTAGAGATACTGGGACATGTCCCAAACTAACTCTAGTAAAACTGAAACTAAAATGAAAGACTGAAATATAAAGAACATGTCCATCGTCCTCGAAAAATGAGGACTCACCACTGATACTGCTGAATACGGATCATGAACCGATCTACACGTGATCTGAATGCTGAGGACCTAAACCTACATCACAAAAAAATGTAGCGCAGAGTATGCGTCAGTACTTGAAAGGTACTGAGCATGCATGATAGGATAAAGCTGAACAAACATATAACTGAACAAGGCATGCTGAGCAATAATATAATCTGAACATGATGAATATACTAAGATGCACTGAATATGAACTAAACTTAATGCAATGACCAAGTACATAACATGCTGAAGCTGAATACTGAAATATAACTTGGAACCTGGTCAAATGTACTGAAGTCTGACTGTGGGAGCTACTATTAACCGACATAAAACCACGTGAGCTAAACGTGGAGTCCGATGTATACGCCCCATCGAGAGGACCCAATATACCTTGCCAGGGGTATAGAGGCATGACTGGCATGATCACTAAATATGATGCCCAGAGAGGGGACTTATAAACCTATGGGGGCACGTAGTTCTGGGACTATGAGGGTGACTGACCCTAGTCCAACTCGGTATTAAGCCTACTCCCAAACGGAAATGTCTACAATACAACATAACTGAATTATACTAAATAGCTCGATATTCTGACATGCTAACTGAAAATACAACATTTAATACTGATAATGAAACATTTGAGAACTGAGGCATGTATATCTTGTTTAAACTGTCCTAGCTAGTGTAATTCATGAATGAAACGAATATACACAACTAGGGTTCTGAATTTCATGCAAGGAGCTAAGCAACAGTGTTACAACAACATGAAAATTTGATTAGGAATATTCTACCACTAAATCACAACAATTTCTAACATTCAAGAAAACCTAGGTCTAGGAAATATGAAGGGAATCAAGGAATTCTAGGGACCTAGTGGAAGAAAGGAATCCACCAATGAAATCCCACATACCTGGTGACGAATGTCACAGAGAAATCTTTCGATTTTGGGGCTGGACTTCAAGAAAACTTGTTGCGTTCTTGGATAGGGTTTGGTCGACTGTTTCTTCTCCTTTTTCTCTGGTTTGATCGATTTTTGGTGAATGAATCGCTTAGGGTAAGTTCTGATTAAGTTACTAGGATCAAGCTAACCAAAATGATGTAGTTGAGGGGTTAAACGACGTAGTTTAGGTGTCCAACGCATAGGGGAAAAGACCGACCCATGACTTAAAAGTTGTCGGGACAAACGACGGGCCTGACCGACAAACCATCGATAGACCTATGGTCCGCCCTGGTCAGTCGTCGGTCGGCGTCTGGGACTGGATCCTGAGGGGTCTAAACCACGGCCTGGGCCACCGACCGTGGTCTGACTTACGGTCCTTAGGTACTTGCGTAGGTCCAGACTCAGCTGAATTTTTCTGGGGTCCTGAGGAGGGGGTTGCAGGTGTCCAACCACAGACCCCACCTACGGTCCGTGGGTCACCCTACGGTCCGTAGATGGCACTCGTCGGAGGCACCTGCAACTTCTGAAAAGTCTGTTTGTTGGTCTTTCTAGGATACAGGGTGTTACAGACTGTGTGAACCCGACCTATTGACTTTGTGTCTTACCGATTTATCGGACCAGGTTCCCTACTAATGAGTCTGGTCTGTACCGATCTAAACAATATTTTGGGAGAAAAATAACGGCCCATGACTCATGAGCCAATTCTTCCGGGCCTATTGGGTCGATTATGAATTAAGGCCAGCCAGGCCAATGGGCCTGGTCAGGCTATATTATTTTATTTTTTTAATCACCATTTATTAATTCAAAAAGTTTGAGTCAATTATCAATAAAGTGTTTTATGATCTATATAATAATGATACACTGTCTGTAATCACGAAGGCTAAAGGAGAAAAAGGTACATCACGATCGCGGACCTATGGGCCGCGATCACGAAGGCCACAGAGAAGACATATCGTGATCGTGAACCTAAGGGCCGTGATCCCAAAGGTCAAAATGACCTACACCAGAAATTGAAAAACCAGCAACTTATAAAAAAGGAAAGAGCCTCTAGAAGGACCTTGAGAAATCAATTGGGGTCGAATAAAAATAAACTTGACATGCTACCCCACTAAATTCGACATTACGAACTGAATGAAATCGTTGGATTTCCAAAAAGAGGTCAAATGATAGAATTACCCTCCCAAACCACTCTTAAGGTTTAAAATCTAACTTCTCACCCAAATGTCCAAAACTCAACCTAAGGCCTCAAAAACCTAACCAACCACATTACTAACTAATGAGTCTGAGATTTCGACTCATTTGAGCTTTGTTTTGATAGCATATGTGTCCTCAAATGCCTATTTTATGCTCTAAACTGATGTTAAAGTGTTGATTTTTAGCTATGGAGGCTAAGGAGCAAGGGCAGGACACGACCGGACAAAAGGGAACTAAAAAGCTGAAGAAGTGAAGAAAAAGTAATCCTGGCAATTGCTAAGACCACTCGGTGCACCGCCGAGTGGCTGTTTAGCTTGCCCAAAGTTCCAGCATGCCAGCCCTGGAGAAGAACCAAGTTGGCGACAGAAATGGGCAGTCGGCGGATAGCCGATTGGTTCTGCGACAACAAATTGGATCGCCCAAAGTTACAGGACCTGAGATGCTGAAGGCCAATGCAAAATGGCGATGGAAGAAGACGATCGGCGGATCGCCGATCAGTTTGGAGAGGCGTGACTTAATCCACCGAGAAGACTTTTTGGCCAAAATGCAGGCAACTATAAATTGAAATTTAAAAGAAGATTTTAGGGAGTTACCAGACATTATTGATTCCCAAGTTGTAGAATTAGAGTTTTCTCTTAGTTTTTGAGTTCTAATTGTAGAATTTTGAGGAATTTGAAAGTGGGTCTTTGAATTTAATCTTTGGAAAGCATTGTAAAAGCTTGGAGACTCTTACCTAGCTGATGGCAAATCAAGTTGGTAATTGTTTTTACCTTTTTATGATGTTTAGCTAAAATCCCAATTTTTAGGATGTGATCATGTGATTATGGGTTGAATTAGCATATGGGTATTGTCATTTACTGATTTTAATGCTTAATTGAAGTGGGTTTAATTGATAGCTCTGTTTTAATCTAAGAATTATAGTTGCAAATGTAATTCGAACTTAGAATTTTGGGCTTGCTTGAAAAAGAGATTTTAGAATCAAAGCTTTCAATTGATGATTGTAGTTATCAGGTTGAGATGGGTTTAGCTCGAAAGAGTAAATCCTAAATCTGATTCTACCTATCTAGCTCGAGAGAGTGGATGAATTAAGGTGTGGGTTGTTCTTATTTGCTTAGCTTGTTGATGTTCGAAAGAAATCATTTGAATCGTGATAGTTGTTCGAGAGAAAACTATCTCACTTATAGCCTAGCCTACCCACTGATATTTAGCTATGTATTAGTAATTTCAATTACCCATACAGTGAAATTTGCCTATAATCGATCACATTCCAAGAATTCGTCTATATTCTTACTTTACCTTGTTTTGCTTGTGCTGTAGCTGATAGTTAACAATCCAAACTCCGCCATCTGACATTCGTTGTCACCCCTTAGATTTATTTGCATGTTTTCAATAAATTCTATTTCTATAACTGATTAGACTACTTTATACTTCATAACTGCATTTTAGACACGTACCGCTCCCTGTGGGTTTGACCCCAACTCTTCGTTGGGTTTTATACTGATTAACGATCGTTTACACCTAGAATTGGATGAGATTTACTTGAGACATTCTATCAAAATGGCGCCGCTGCCGGGGAGTGGTGTTGTTTAAAATTCTATTATTGAAGTTGAATTGTGTTCTTTTTTTGTTATTGTTGAATCGACTTACTTTGGTTTGTGTTGTTTGGTTTGAGCAGAGGAAGAGATGAGTGTAAATGGGAGTAATGGTAGAAAAGTGGGCCACCAAGACAATATTGGAAATCTAAATAATGTAGATGACCCAATTCAATTGGGTAGTGTTGGTGCAATACGTCTACCTCTGGCTGAAGGGAATAGTGTTTTCCACATCACTAGAACAATGCTTCAGCTCCTACAATTGAAAGGATTATAGGGAGGGCTGGCTCATGAAGACCCCCATGAGTATATTCGGAACTTCGTGGACGTTTGTGGTCCGTTCTCATTCAAGAACATATCACAAGAATCAGTCTGTATCAGGTTGTTTCTATTCTCTTTGATGGGTGAAGCTACCAAATGGTTATCTGTGTTACCAAGGGACTCCATCACCTCGTGGGATGAGCTTACCACAATGTTTCAAGTGATATTCTTTCCTCCATTGAAGATGATGACCCTCAGAGATAACATCCAAGGTTTCAAGCACTTGGAAGGTGAACCAAGACACTAGACGTGGCTGAGATTTAAGAAGCTGGTGCTTCAATTCCCAACTCATGGACTTCCAAACGACGTGCTGCTGCAATACTTCTATAGGAGTCTCTATTCGGTGAACAAATGAGTTGCTGATCAACTTGTTCCCAATGGTATAATGCAACAACCCTATGAAATAGCCTCTCAACTCCTTGATTGAATGACCAAGATAAATGCAACACTCGTAAGGACCACGTTTCTCCTCTCAAGTGGTATAATGCAACACTCGTGAGGACCACGTTTCTCCTCTCACGTTTAGAATGAAAAAAGAGCAGATCAAAAAGGATCAAGAGAGAGACCAAAACATGGCCAAAATGATGACCCAGCTGGATATCTTGGGGAAAAATATGATGAGAAGTGGTGCAAAGAGTGTTAATGTTGTGGGTGTTGGTGGAGTAAACCCCGATGAAGCACATTTTGAAGCGCTATACAATGAGGAAGTGAACTACCTTGCAAATCAAGGAGGAGGATTTCGTCCAAACTATCCAAGGCCGAGTGGAAATCTGGGTTGGAACAGAGATGAAGGATGGAGAGACCGTGACAGAGATTGGCGTGATCGCAACGCCACTTGGAAGGAGAGAGAGGGTGATAAGGACAGGTACAGCCCACCCCATAAGCGTCAAAAGCCCAAGGAATCAGAAAGTGTCCATACAGAAGATATGATCTCACGCATTCTCAACAAAGTTGAAGGGTCGGACAAAGTGTTAAAAGAGATGAAGAAGGACGTCTCAACTCTCAATCAGACGGTGACTTCTCACTCAGTATCTATTAAGCAGTTGGAAACACAAATGGGTCAAATCTCGACCCATCTAAATCCAAGACCAAAAGGAGGGTGACCTAGTGATACAATGGAAACCCCTAAAAATGAAGCTTGAATGGGTATTTTTGTCGTGCCACGACATTAAATAAGGCGCTTCTTGGGAGGCAACCCAAGTTTTTGATGTTTTAATTTTTTTTTTGAATAACGGGAGTTGATTGTGCAGGTTGAAAAGTAAAAAGTGTTGGAAAATGGGTAATTGGGTGAGCAAAAGTCCAGTCGGCGAACCGCCAAAGAGGTCGGCGAGCTCTGACTTGGATCGCCGTTGGAACCACCTAGCGTGAAGGGGAACTCTGTAAAACTCGGTGAGCTAAAAGCTCAGTCAGTGAAACGCCGAGCAGGTCGGCGAGCCCGACTTTATCTATCGTTTAAACCTCCAAATTGCTGGGAGTCCTGTAAGACTAGGCGGACACGACTTATATCGCCGAATGGAGCGCGAACTGAAAGGTTTTAAAGGCTAAACTGTTTAAAATTTCAAAATCCTTCATCTTCTCCCATTTTTTACTCCCGTAATCTCACACCCTATATTAGATCTTTAGTAATTTCATGTTTGAGTCTCATATCTTGTGAAATCTTTGCTCAGGATTGTGGAACTTTGCCGCCTAGCATTACAACATTATTTATCAGCATAAAGGTTGGTGATATGCATTTGCTCATCGAGTTCACTCTGCAACTCACCGAAAGTCCTTCTTGATCGCCCTTCTGCTCCCCTAATCCTTAAAATACACTGTAACTTTCGGCGGACTACTTCTAGTCCGCCGAATGGTATCGGCGATCTGCTGAATGTCCCTGGGCATCACTGACCTGTCCTGTATTTTTGAAAAATTTTCCCTGTAAATTTCGGCGAGCCTGATCTGGCTCGCCAAACTAACTCGGTGACTCGCCGAACGGTTTGGCGAGTATTTCTGCAATTTATTTTCAGCATATTTTTCTGGAATTTTTCTACTTTGTTTGCAGAAATGGCTAGACCCAAAGTGTCCGGAAGAGACATGCCCCCCCGCAAGCGGCCACATGGAGTTGTTATTGATGAGGGTGCAACTGCATCTAAAGCAAAGGCAGCCAAACTCCCTACCAAGGGAAGAAAAGGCAAAGGAAAGGGCAAGGCGCCCGTGGTTGAGACACCGGAGTACAACTATGACAGTGAGGGGGTCTACGAGACTCACCTCACCACTTCAGGTATCGAGAGGAACTCTCAGGATTCTCAGGCTTCTATCTCTGAGCCTGAAGATGATCAGCTACTGCAGGCCCGGAGAGCAGAGATTCGCTCCAAGTTGATGCATAATCCATCTAGGATCCCGGTACCTCAGACTACTCTTCCCTATCCAGCTGCAGCTCCAGCACAGACGGTGGTCCCGGTGCCATAAGTTCAGGGTCCTCCTCCCCGGTCTCTCAACATACTAAAGGCCGATGGATTGAGGACTATTAGAGGAGATTGTCCACAGATGGTGTGGTGGACAGGCATCCAGAAATATGGAACACTCTTAAGTTCAATAAGTTTGAGATTTTCACCAAACCCCGGGGCCCCTACATTCCGAATTAGGTCCGGGAGTTTTATTCGGCCTATGGTGAGCTGGTCCCTAAGGGGAAGAAAAAGTCCTACATGTTACAACCGGTTGATTTTGTCATTGTCCAAGGCAAGAAAGTGAAGTGTGACAGCTCCGATATCAATGTTGTTCTGGGTGCACTTATGACTTTGTGTACCACTATATCGATCTGATAAAAAAGAAGACGTTGGAGGATCTTAAGGGTTGGTTGGCACCCCTTCTCTCCTATGTCACTCTGAGGTGGATAGAGGCAGGTGTCCAGATTGAGAAAAAGGACCTGAATGTTACATCCAGATACTGGTTCGGGTTCATCAGTAACACTATTATGCCATCCCAAAATGAATCTATCCTAAGACACCCAAAGACAGCTTGTCTAGGGTCTATCATTAGTGGTCAGGAGTTAAATTTAGGGATGTTGATTGAGCAGGAGATGGCCATGAGGGCTAAATAGAGGCAGACTTCGCTTCCATTCCCGGTGTTGATCACTGAGTTATGTCGACGAGCCTGAGTGCCACGAGATACGAAGAGGGATGTGGAGGTGACACCCACCTCCTCTACTGACATTCGATGTATTGAGGCCGAGTACCAGAAGGATGAGGCTGAAAGAAGGAGAGCAGCTCCGGTAGACACATCCCCGGAGGTTGATGTTGCTATGATACATACATAGGCAGTCATGCCTAATCAGGCCAGTGGGCCCTCAGGTACATCTGTACCCCCTTCTTCTGAGACTCCGGATACTTCTGCTGCTCCCCCGCCCCCTAGATCTGCTGCTGGTACTTCTGCTTCCTGACCTCCGATCACCCTGACGATGCTGTATTAGATGGGGAATTTGACCCAATCTGTTGATGTGCGTCCCTCCCGGCTAGAGGCCGCTATTCCTGAGATGATCGAGAGAGCCATTGCTACTACATTGACACCTCTCAATGCTTCTACTGATGCCTTTACGGTCAGAGTTGAGGTGTGTGAGAAAGGACAGAGAGCTACTGATGAGGTGACAACCTTGAAGGCTGATATTATTATGCTAAGGAAGGATGTGGACCAGCTGAAGTCCACAAATGTTACCTCACTATTTGGGATGTGGAGATCCCGGATGACCCGAGTGTAGATATTCCAGCTTGTTATGATATGTCTCCGGCTACCACCGGAGATGAGGTGAGAGCTGATGTTGTTGTTGCTGATTCTGAGGCTGAGACTGCTGAGGAGCGGCTTGGTGTTTTTGAGGATTCTGTTTTCGATGATTTGGCAGACCTTGAGGGAGCCATGGTAGATTCAGCTGTTCAGGCATCTTTGAGGGATGTTCCCATGGTGAGCTCCAGTGGAGCCACGATTGCTGAGACTCCGGGCACTGACGCCCCGACAGACGGAGTGACTGAGATGCAGACTTCACCTCAGGCCTAACCTGGCAGGATGATTATTTTTACCTCCCTCTCTGGTGTGTTTTATTGTTTGTTGGTTCTTAGTTGCATTTGAGGACAACTGCTTGTTTTTGTGGGTGGGGTGAGGTATTTCCATACCTACCTCCTGTGACTGTTTTTGTGAATATTGGCCCTATTTGTTTTTTTTTTATATATATATATATATATCTTGATTTTGGTATTGTAGATGTTTTAGCTTGTGGCCCACTGTTTTGATGTGAAATCGGTTTTGAAGGCCCATTGTTTTGTTGTGAAATCGGTTTTAAACTAAATTTTAAAATTTTGCCACCTCTTTTGTGTGTGATTGTGACTATTCTTGTACAAATTTGAGTATCGATTGTGGTCAATACCGATGACTTGAATAATGTTCCTAATCGAACAAAATGAATGTGCGGCTACGATGAGGCAAACGAAGTTACATAGGCAATATGTGAACTTTTTGCATCTTGTTGTTACTAGCCGGTTGTCGAATGAGTCTCTTGTAATGAACATTGCACGCTAGCTAGAAAGTGTGGAGTCTTGTTTGATAATTGTATCAATGCCATGTGTGGTGAGATTACCTTGAACATTGTGCATGATGACACCTAGAATTTTCCCCGTTGGTCCGGTTGACTAAGTGATGTAAGCAAGAGACATGATCTTAGGCAAATTTTTTGAAGAGTGAGCCTATTTGACAATATACCTCTTTTTTGGCCACCTTTGTGAGAAGTGTGAATCTTGTTTTGGCACCCATTGAGCCTTACCCCTTTTCTTGGAAGAAACTTGAACAATTTTGACGTATCTTTATCCCTTCACCCATAACTTTCATGAAGTATGGTTTGTTTGAATAACCAACTTAGGCCAAAAGCCTAAGTTGGGGGTGTGGTGAAAAGAGAAGGAAAGTCAAGAAGTGTGAAAAAATTTCCCTTGTTTTTGGATTGATTTGAAAAGGATGGAACTCCTCCATGTAAAAAAAAAGAGAAAAAAAAATGAAAAAGAAGAAGGAAAAGAAAAGACCGAAAAAGAGAAAAAGTTTTGAAATAAAGTGTGTGAAAATATCAAAAGAAATAGGGTATCCGGTGATTCATGATGAGTTGAATAATGGGGTGGAGTTTGAACATGTTTGAAATGTTAAAGAAAAGGAGAAATAATGATTTTCAGGCCATACTTCATGAAGGTAGAAGTCACTAAGCCTAAATTGTCATACCTTCGCACTCAGCCTCATTACAAGCCTTAAAAAGACCTTTTTGATCTTGAGTGAGTTGAAACGAATATTGATTGGAAAATAAGGACAAGCCTATGGGTGGAGTCATGCATGTGTTCATCTTTGTGAGTGTGAGAGTTGTATGTGATTCCGGGACCTTAAATTGTTGAGAAGTTTTGTGTGAATATGGAATCATCTTTGTTGTGAGGGCATTTGAATACCTTTGTTGAGCTTGAACTTGCATTTGAAGCAAGCATTGTGAGCTTGAGTACTCTTGATGATGGTGAGTCACAATTTGAAACTTTGAGTGCACAATTGATCATTGTATGAGTAATTTGAACCTTGTTGTGTGCATTTATATTAAGTCTTATCCAACACTATTTGTAGACATCCTTATTGAACTGTTGATCTTGAGTTTTACTTGAGGACAAGCAAAAGTTTAAGTTGGGGGTGTTGATGAGTCTGAGGTTTCGACTCATTTGGGCTTTGTTTTGATAGCATATGTGTCCTCAAATGCCTATTTTATGCTCTAAACTGATGTTAAAATGTTAATTTTCAGCTATGGAGGCTAAGGAGCAAGGCAAGGACACGACCGGATAAAAAGGAACTAAAAAGCTGAAGAAGTGAAGAAAAAGCAATCCTGGCGATCGCCGAGACCACTCGGCGCACCGCCAAGTGGCTCTTTAGCTCGCCCAAAGTTCCAGCATGCCAGCCCTGGGGAAGAACCAAGTTGGCGACAGAAATGGGCAGTCGGCGGATCACCGATCGGTTCCGAGACAACAAATTGGATCGCCCAAAGTTACAGGACCTGAGATGCTGAAGGCCAATGCAAAATGACGATGGAAGAGGACGATCGGCGGATCACCGATCGGTTGGGCGAGGCGCGACTTAATCCACCGAGAATACTTTTAGGCCAAAACATAGGCAACTATAAATTGGAATTTAAAAGAAAAGTTCAGGGAGTTCCCAGACATTATTGATTCCCAAGTTGTAGAATTAGAGTTTTCTCTTAGTTTTTGAGTTATAATTGTAGAATTTTGAGGATTTTGAAAGTGTATCTTTGAATTTAATCCTTGGAAAGCATTGTAAAAGCTTGGAGACTATTACCCAGCCGATGGCAAATCGAGTTGGTAATTGTTTTTACCTTTTTATGATGTTTATCTAAAACCCAATTCTTGGGGTGTGATCATGTGATTATGGGTTGAATTAGCGTATGAGTATTGTCATTTACTGATTTTAATGCTTAATTGAAGTGGGATTAATTGATAGTTATGTTTTAATCTAAGAATTGTAGTTGCAAATGCAATTTGAACTTAGAATTCTGGGCTTGCTTGAAAAAGAGGTTTTAGAATCAAAGCTTTCAATTGATGATTGTAGTTATCAGGTTGATATGGGTTTAGCTCGAAAGAGTAATCCTAAATCTGATTCTACCTATCTAGCTCGAGAGAGTGGATGAATTAAGGTGTGGGTTGTTCTTATTTGCTTAGCTTGTTGATGTTTGAAAGAAATCACTTGAATCGTGATAATTGTTCGAGAGAAAACTATCTCACTTATAGTCTACCCTACCCATTTATATTTATCTATTTATTAGTAATTTCAATTACCCATACAGTGAAATTCGCTTATAATCGATCACATCCCGAGAATTCCTCTATATTCTTACTTTACCCTATTTCGCCTGTGCTGTAGCTGATAGTTAACAATCCAAACTCCCCCTTCTGACATTCATTGTCACCCCTTAGATTTATTTGCATGTTTTCGATAAATTCTATTCCTATAACCGATTAGACCACTTTATACTTCATAACTGAATTTTAAACACGTACCGCTACTTGTGTGTTCGACCTCAACTCTTCGTTGGGTTTTATTTTTATACTGATTAACGATCATTTACACCTAGAATTAGATGAGGTGTACTTGAGATGTTCTATCACTAACTCAAACTCGACGTGTCAGACGCGATAGAACTGAAAAAATCTCCATCTGACGCTCGGAACTCAAAATGTAGACCAAAGTCAACCATACTAAGAATTCTCAACTCTAAAGGGTCAAAATCACCAAAAACACACTCGATCACATTAGGGACCACACCAACCATTCCCGCAATACAACTAAGCATGAAAACTCTAAGGAAAAGGGCAAATTGGTCATTTCATAATTAAAAGAAAATTCACAAGAAATGGAATATTATACTATCACCACTAAAACACGCATTTGTCCTCGAACGAAAAGACAAAAAAGGTACATGAAGGGGTGAAAAGCTAAGGGTATCCAAGCATATTACCTTCACTAAGGTAATATGCTTGGATATCAACTGTCTAGTCTTCCTATCCAAGATAGCATTCGGATCCTCCTCAAAGGAAATTTTTTGATCTAAAGCAATTGAGTCCCACTGAATCACATGAGAATCGTCATGACGATACCGCTTAAGCATCGAGAGATGAAACATGATATGGACCGCTAAAAGATTCAGAGGCAAGGCCAATCTATAGGCTACCTCTCCGCACTTCCCCAAAATCTCAAAAAGGTCCAATGAATCACGAACTAAGCTTCTCCTTCTTTCAAATCCTCATCACACCCTTGGTGGGTGACACCTTATGCAAAACCTGCTCACCAATAGTAAAGGACACACACGCCTATCTATATATCTGTTTTTCCTACTCTATGCGGTTACAAGGCGTTGCTGAATCAACTTCACCTGATCCATGGAGTCTTTCAACAAATCAATTCTCCAAGTTTGAACTCCAAATGAACCGAACCATACAAAGCATCAAACGGTTCCATTTGAATACTAAAATGGTAATTGTTGTTATAGGTAAACTCCGCAAGAGGTATGGATTGGTCCCAATGAACACCAAAGTCCATGGTGCAAGCATGAAGTATATTCTCAAGACCCTGAATAGTAATCTCAGATAAACATCGATGTAAGGATGGAAGGCGGTACTCAAATCAAGCTTGACAAGACAATCTAATATATCAAAGAGTGGTTGGGACGTAACCCATACACCATGTACAAAGTGAAAGTAAGAACATAATAGAGAAAGTCTTCATGGTCTTGCCCTCGCAGTATAAGGACTCACCAAATCCAATAGTTATGAAACCCAAATCTAGCCACGAGTGGGAGGAGGGAGATCATTGGACCCTACATTGATAAACAATGTAGACACACATATGCATTAGTACATGGAATGTACTAAGTATGATGGAAATACCTAAAACATAAATGTGATCATAAATAGGGACATTTAAGCATGATATGCATCACCAAGATAAAAACATATTAAAACCTTTTAAAGATGAATCATCAATCATGAACATGGTTAATGCCTAGAAAAAAGTCATTTGAAAGATTTCATAAACCTTTGGAGGTAACTTAGTTCATTTTGTGGGATTTTTATCATTAACCAACATAGACCATGTGTGCTATAACATGGAATCTGGTGTCATGATTTCACACCGAAAAAAGATTTCCTACTTGCCAAGGTAGGGACCATGAACTTCTAGCTTAGGTGGATCCACTAGCTTAGTCATTTAGGACTATTCTACGAGTGTATGTAGTTAGGAACTAGAGGTTGCTACTAGAGACCTCCACCTCAAGGTTCTCTCGTTAATAAGTAAAATCCCCAAAAAAATATTCATATTCATATTCATATCATCATACTTTGAAAAGGCACAATGAAATTACCAATCAAATCTTAAGTCATCATAGAGTAGCTTCTTTAAATCCTGATTCATACATATGTGAGAAAACCTTTCACAACCATGATTTCATAACATGTGAGAAAACCTTTCATAATTTCATTGATGCTTATCATAAAAGCAAATTTAGTTCATAAAACCTCTTTTTCATACATCATGCATAACTCTCACAAATCATCATTCATAGGTTTATAACTTTCTTCATAAATCCATAGTCAAATTCATGAATAATGCATGGGTTCATATGGAATCGGTTGGAAAATATGTAATTGAATCAAATCATGCATAATAAGATTGAAATCAAACAATTGAATCATAATCAAATAAAATCCATAAAGAATTGCATGAAACCCTAGATAATTGGGTAAAATTAGATTTTTGAGATTGAAGTTCTAGGGACCCAATGGATGAATGAAATTCATTGGTGAATCCCCAGATACCTTGATAAACAAAGCTCAAAAGCAATATAGAAAAGGAGACTTAAAGCTTGAAACCCTAGCTTGTTCTTCCTTGAACTTCAAAGAGAATTGGAGAGGATGAACTTGGATGAGAATTGGGAATTTGAGAGAATGAGAGGGTTTGGGTAGATTTAGGAATTGAAAATCAGTTATGGGGGTAGTTATAGGTCCAAAAACAACATACATAGGAAAATAGCAAAACATTCTTCATTAAAAACTATCGGAAGTGACCTACAACTTCGACATATGGTCCGCAAGACTTTTTATGGACCATCATGGTCAACCGAATCACTTACTGGGGCTCAATATTTCTGAGAATTTTCATGAGACATTCATACGGCCCGTCGTTTGGTCTACAATATGTAGACCCATTCCCTAGAACCCAAATTATAGTCCAAAGTTTCACCAAGTCTTAATAACTCCTAAATGAACTTTTTATGGACCGTAGTCCATTATACGCCTCATCCTAGCCAATCATAGACCCAACTTCAGAAACTTGAATTTCCCAAAATCTCAACTCAGTTCCTATGGATGCCATCTACGACCCATAGATGCTGCTACGAATCGTTAATAGGTTTCGCATGTCTGAAGTAGTAGTCTAAAAAACTTTACATTTTAATTCTACTTTCAAATTTCTGAGGTGTTACAATATTTCCCCCCTTGGGTACATTCGTCCTTAAATGGGACTCAAGCTACAAAGAATAGAGTAGGAGAGAAATAACTAAGCCAGCATAAATGCAAATCTCATCATAATGCACATAAACAAGGAGAAATCACCCCATGCTAAATAAAAACAGAAAAATCAAGTTTTTCATGGACATGCATGAATATGAAAACACGAGAATGACTAAAATGCATCAATACGAAAGAATGAACCATAAGGAACTAATACCTCAAGCTTGAATAGGAGCGGAGGAAAAGAGATGAGTTTACTGGGACATCATATTGGCTTCGGCTTCCCAAGTAGAGACCTCAATTAATTGATTCCTCCATAGAACTTTCATGGAAAAAATTTCTTTATTTCTCACCTTCCAAACTTTTCGGTCTAAGATCTTAACCGGAACTTCTTCATAAGATAGACTTTCCTTAATTACCAAAGTTTCCAAAGGTGATAAACTTTCCTTAACTACCAAAGTTTCCAAAGGTACGATTGAAGTTGGATCTCCAATATACTTTTTCAACAAGGAGACATGGAATACTAGATGTACCAATGTTAAAGCATTAGGTAACTCTAATTCATAAGCAACCTTGCCAATACGCCTCAAAATCTGATATGAGCCCATATATCGGGGACTAAGTTTCCTCTTCTTTCCAAAACTCATTATACCTTCATGGGTGAGATTTTCAAGTAAACCTAATCATCAACCTCAAATTCAAGCTCTCTTCCTCTTACATCGACTTAAGACTTTAATCGACTTTGACTCATTTTCAACCTCTCATGAATAAATTGAAATTTTTCCATAGCTCATTCACAAACTTGGGCCCTATGAAAGCGACCTCACTGACTTCAAACCAACCTGTAGGAGACCTACACCTCCTACCATAGAGAGCCTCAAATGGTGACATCCTAATACTAGAATGATAGTTATTATTATAAGCCAACTCAATAAAGGCAAATGATCATCCCAATTATCCTTGAAATCAATCACACAAGCTCTCAACATATCTTTTAAAATATGAATAGTATGCTCAGCTTTTCCATCATTCTGAAGATGAAAATCTTTACTAAGCTTCACTTGGGTACCAGGACCTTTTTGAAACAACCTCCAAAACTATGATGTAAAATGAGTTGCCGGATCAGAGATAATGGACTAAGGCACTCCATGCAACCTCACCATTTATCAAATATAAAGCTTGGCGTACTCCTCCGCTGAAAACAAAATCTTTACATGAAGAAAGTGAGCAAACTTTGTCATTCAGCCCATAATAACCCATATCGAGTCAAAATGATGACGAGTACGAGGTAAACCCGTAATGAAGTCCATATTCAAATCTTCCCACTTCCAAGTAGGACTACTAATGTATTAAGTCAAACCACTGGGTTTTGATGCTCAACTTTCACTTGTTGACAATTTACACATTTAGCCACAAATTCCGCAATATCCTCTTCATCCAATTCCACCAATAGAATTCCTGCAAGTCATGGTACACATTGGTGGCTCCAGGGTGAATGAAATATCAAGAACTGTGAGTTTCTATCAAAATATGATTTCTCAACTCATTGACATTGGGAACACATAACCAACCTTTATATCAAAGGACATCATCTTCCTCTTGGGAGAAAGCCTCAATGGCTTTTTCAGAAACCAACTTCTTCAAATCAACCATAATCGGATCAAGATCTTGCTTAGCCTTCACATCTGATATATGAGTTGATTCCAAACCATTCTGAATAATCACACAATCCTCACTAGAATCATCAAACTGAACACCCAATCAGGCCAACCTATGAACATCACAAACTAGCTCTTTTTAAAATCCTTAACATGAGCAACACTACCCACAGATAGCCGACTAAGAGCATCTTCCACAATATTTGGTTTTTCGGAATGATAGAGGTGTCTCAATCCTTTAATTACTCAAGACACCTTCTTTGGCAAAGATTCAGATCTTTTTGGGTGATCACACACTTTAAGATTTTATGGTCGGTAAAGACGTCTACATGAACACCATATAGGTAATGCCTCCAAATCATTATAGCAAACACTACCGCTGCTAACTCCAAATTATGAGTCGCATAATTCTTTATATGAACCTTTGATTTTCTTAAAGCATAGGCGATGACTTTTACATGTTGCATCACGATACAACCAAAACCAACCCAAGAAGCATCACAACAGACCACAAAACCATGTGATCCTTTCGGTAAGGTCAAAATAGGGGTTGAAGAGAGTCTATCATTCAACTCTTGGAAACTCATCTCACAAGCTTCCGACCATAGGAATTTCACCTTCTTTTGAGTCAATGTCGTCAAAGGCAAAGGAATAGAGGAAAATCCTTCCATAAACTTTGTCTAGTAACCGGCCAAACAAAAGAAACTTTGTATATCTGAAGCGGACAAAGGTCTAGGCAAGTTCTTAACCGCCTCGGTTTTCGTAGGATCAACTTCAATACCTTCACCAGAAATAATTTGGCCAAGGAAAGCAACAGACCTCAACCAAAACTCACACTTGCTAAACTTAGCATACAATTCACAATCCTTAAATGCTCAACATGCTCCTTCTCACTCTGTGAGTTAGTCAAAATATCATTAATAATCACAATCACGAACATTGTCAAGATATTGCTTGAAGACCCTATTCATCAAATCCATAAATGCTGCTGGGGCATTAGTCAAACCAAAACACATTACCAAAAATATATAATGACCAAACCGAGTTCGAAAAGTCCTCTTATGAATGTTACTCTTCTTCACCCTCAAT
The DNA here is from genome assembly GCA_029582245.1 of Solanum etuberosum. Taxonomy (NCBI): domain Eukaryota; kingdom Viridiplantae; phylum Streptophyta; class Magnoliopsida; order Solanales; family Solanaceae; genus Solanum; species Solanum etuberosum. Next base: position 26,424 of record JAJONR010002823.1, read on the forward strand.
TGGTTATAACCCGACCAGAGGTTAATCTTAGAGAATTAACTTGCTCCTTGAAGGTGATCAAGCAAGTCATCAATCTTGTGAATATGATACTTATTATTTAGTGTAACCTTATTCAATTAATGATAGTCTACGCACATTCGGAGATAACCATCCTTCTTTCGAATAAACAACACAGAGCACCCCATGGAGAAACACTCAGTCTAATCAAACCCTTATGTAACAAATCCTTCAATTGATCCTTTAACTGTTTAAGTTCTACCGGGGTTATACAATAAGGAGGAATAGAGATAGGTTGCATATCTGGAACAAGGTTAATACCAAAGTATATTTCCCTTTCGGAAGGAATATCGAGAAGATCATCAGGAAACAGTTTCAGAAACTCATTTACAGTCAGGACTGACTCAAGAGTAGAGGTTTAATAATATATAGGTAAGCCAACCCGTAACCCATAACATCAAGTAATGAGCATAAGGGCAGAAACTAGCGAAAACAATAATCTAAACAAGGACAACAAGGCAGAAGCAAACCAAAATAAATATATACAGAAATCCCTCCCAGAACTTGGAAGTAACGAGTACTGAACTGTCTAATAAAGAGTACAAGTCTCAAAAGTGGACCACAACAAAGCGTGTCTCAAAAGCAACAAGACTAGATAAAACAAAAGAAAGAGACAAGAAAAACCCGAAACGCCAAGTACTCACCCTCGTCTCCGAGTCACAGCTGCAAAAGAAGGCTGGAACTAATCACCGCTGGTAACTGGTACTGGGACCTGCATCACGAAATAGATGCAGAGTGTAGCATGAGAACCAAAACAACATGTACTCAGTAGGCATCAAAGGCCGACTGAGCAAAAAGGGTAAAAACTATAGGAAAGGATAGAATCTAGACACAGAGAGGTCAAAGCGGATAAGAAAAGAAAGCACACGAGCATACCAGAAATAAACTAAGTACAGCTAAACTAAACCTAACTGGACCCCTATAGTCCCAGAAGATACACTCGTGTGCAAGTTTAAATAAAACCTGAACGGACCCCCATAAGCCCAACAGGTACACAGTATAGCTAAGTCTACTGAGAAAGAAGAAAACCGGGCTCCCATCCCAAAGTAACCAAGATAATCCATCAGACTCCACCCAGCCAGCAGTGCACTCCCATCCAAGCTAGAAAGAGTGACCCTGGGGGGTACCCTACCAGATAGTCCACTCCCAGCCCAGCTAGAAAGAGGGACCCGAGGGTGAGGTTGATATCGCGAGTCATCCTACCATGCAGTCAGCTCCCAGCCTAGCTAGAAAGAGTGACCCGGGGACACCCAGCCAGCAGCACACTCCCAGCCCAGCTAGAAAGAGAAGCCCGGGGGTGATCACCGAAATCACCGAGTCTACCTAGCAAGCGATACGCTCCCAGCCCAGCTAGAAAGAATGACCCCGGGGGTGATGGTATCTTCAATAGGATCCAATCCAGCAACATCCACCGTGGAACTCCTACCACTCCAAGAAATCACAGAAAAGGCTCCAAGCCTATACTATCTCAATCCCACGCCTCTAGTGATGCACCGAACCTTTGAGAATGCGTCGGAATCACAGAATTAGCGGGATAAAATAGAGAAGTGCAATAAGCAGTGATAGCGCCTAATCTAAGGCTCAAACTATCAGACTCAAGTCTGCTACTCCAGTCTAGAGGGAGCTAAGTCATCCGAACAACATTGGCAAAAGTCAAGGCTATCCATCCCACACATGTCATAAGTCTAAGGTAACGCTAGCCTAACCTATACTAAGGATATCATGCTTACAGTTGACAATGAACAAAGCATGCAACACACAACATACACGCATACAATAACGTTTAGCACATAAGCATGTGATTCTACTAAGCCGACTAACATGATACTACGCCTGAAATATGTCCACTCGATCCTAACATAAGGTATCTAATCAAAGTAAAGTAGGAAACTTGTACCCGCCCCCAATTCACTCCAATCCACATGCTTTTACACAATTAAGCTCAATCTAATAGAAGGGAAGCCGTAACCTACCTTAAGGCCGACCACGCGTGCTCCAAATCACTTTACCAGAGATTTTCCTTCCCGAACGGCCATTTAACGCTGTCACACTATCAAATATAAGATCACAACGTTAGTACGGTCGTGTAGAAACCAAAATCACAACAAACGGAGATGAGTCAATTTTGGAGTCGAAACAAGAATCGTGGGGCTTGCTCTGAACTTTTCGGATTTGACTCTGCTAAGAGACCCAAAACAGTACCCCGAACTTGTGTTCTAAAATGTAACATAATTCGGGGCTCAAAACGCAGTAAAACCCAACATGCAAGAAAAGTCACAATTTAACCAACTTAAAAAGAAAACATTCAGCAGGCTAAACTTGAAATTTACAAGAATTGAAGGGTTCCCAGCACTCCTTGAATACTCCACGACGTAGCCTCGATAATTCTAAATACGTGGGACTTCGAATCACCCAAAACCGAGCTAAAATGAGCAAGATATCGCCAATTCAAGAAAGCCAAAAATAAGAACTCGAAAAAGGGCTACAGCAGTCTGGTTTAAGATGAAATTCACCTCGAATGACGTGCCCCCGACAACTACGGGTCAATCCACAACGAAGAAACCGAAAAAATGAAACTGTCGCACTTCGAATCACCTTATTTGGCTGAGAAATGAGGGAGTTATAAGCTTTTAAAGTTTTCCAAAAGTGCTGATTTTTCTGCATTAAAATACACCAGATTTTCAGCATTTTCTCGAAACTTAAAAACTCCGACGGGGTGTTCCGAACTCGTTCGGAACCCCGTGCACGCAAACAAAATATGCAACCATAAAAAATTTGATATTCTGGACTAAATGGTGCATTTGAAAATTTCATACGAGGTCATCTTGACAAAAAGTAGATCCCACACTCAACCGCCATTTTAAGTCAAAAACCACAAACGGGCTCGAAAAAATCTCGGAAGCCTCGGGACATGAACGAAGAGTCAATCTAGACCAAAATCGATATTTCAAAGCTAATCACGTTGACGGAATTCTCATCCGAGCGCGTTTACTCAGAATGTTGACTAAAGTCAAACTTAGTCTTAAACTTTAAAGTTAAAATGCCTAATCGCACTAACTCACACTGAAAACCTCAAGAGTCATGCCGACCATGCTACTAGGCTAAAATGACTCTTCCGGAGCTGATGGAATCATCAAAGTTGGATTCAGATGTCATTCTCTTGAACTTTTGATCGAAAAATGATCATTCAAGGTTCATAAGCTCCAAAACACTAAAACTCGCATAAAAACCAAACGAACGACCAGGTGACTGAACTGTCAGTCCTAGCAAGTCGTAAATGACTTGGGGTCGCTACAGGAATGCTCTAAACGACACACAGAAGAAAAAACACAGAAATGATCAGGAGGGTCATTACCACATCCACTACTAAAAAGGAATGTCGTCCGCGAAAGTAAGGGTCAAGAAGTACCTAAAGGCTCAAACAAGCCGGGAAACTGCTCTCGCATCTCCTGCTCGGTCTCCCAGGTAGCCTCCTCGACTAGACGATGCCTCCAATGGAACTTAACAATAAGAATGGCTCTCGAGCGGAATCTCCTCACATCTCTGGCTAGAATGGCAATTGGCTCCTCTACAAATGTCAAACGGTCATCCAACTCGACTGCATCATACAGGAGCACATGGGACTCATCAGGAACATACCGATGCAACATCGTGACATGAAAAATTGGGTGGATGGCTGAAAATGCTGGAGGTAGGGCCAAATCATAAGCAACCTCCCCAACTGTCCGGAGTATCTCAAAAGGCCCAATGTACCTGGGGCTAAGCTTGCCCCGCCTCCCAAACCACATCATGCCCTTCATGGGCGACATACGGACGAATACTCGATCACCAACAGAGAATCTCAAAGGTCGACACCTCCAATCCGCATAACTCTGGTGCCTACTCGGAGCCGTCCTGAGTCTATCCTGAATCACTCTCACCTTGTCCAAAGACTCCTGAATCAAATTCGTACCCCGCGGCCTAGGCTCTGTAGACTCAAACCAGCCCACCGGAGAGCGACAACGCCTACCATATAAGGCCTCGAATGGAGCCATCTGAATACTAGAATGGTAGCTGTTGTTATACGCAAACTCCGCCAAAGGCAAGAACTGGTCCCGATGACCACCAAACTCCAATACACAAGCCCGCAGCATGTCCTAAAGGACCTGAATAGTACGCTCCAACTGGCCATCAGTCTTCGGGTGGAAAGTTGTGCTAAGGTCAACCCGGGTTCCCAATTCATCCTCAAAGGTCCTCCAATGTCTCGACCCAGGGGTACACCCTAGATTTAATATGGCGTACTAGACCCCGACAGGCCTAACACAAGCCACTTAGCATATCATAACATAAAGTAAATAGAAATGATGCAGAAATTTTAAAACTTTTTCCGTACAATCGAAGTCTTATATAAAAGCAAGTGGACGTCTATAACACTTTGTCTCAAACCATCTAAAACCACTTGAATAAAACTTTTGGACGCAGCCCATACAATAGTCTAAGCATAAAAGACAGACATAAAAGAAAGGTGATCACATCCTCGATGCTATGAGGACTCACCAAGTCTTCAACTCCTTTCTCTACTAGAAACCTAGCCACGAGAATGGAACTCAATATCTCCGAATCCTACACTTGATAACAATGTAGGCAAGAGTATGCGTTAGTACAATAATGTACTAAATATGATGGCTAGCATATATCATCAACATAAGCATATAAGAGGCATTAGTCAACATAAGACATATACCATAATCATAAGAGATGATAACATGAGTCATAAACATAAGAGACATCATCATAAGACGTAGGCTATAAGCATAAGAGATAACCACATAATCATAAGCATAATCTCCAACATAGAAATAATGTAAGCATTAGTCATGATAAGGCATGGACCTTGAACATAGGAGATACTTCATATTCATAGCATAGTCAACACTTAGTTCTTCATAACATAAGAGAAACATTCCATAAGTAGCTTCAAGTCATACTTGTGCAATGCATGGATAAGACCCCATAATCTCACCCACACTAAGTACCACCTTAGGCCATTATACATGCTTACCATCTTTGATCTCATCCTTAGCTTATTTCTCATAGACAAGTGAATCTATCACCTTTAGTCAATCATATCATGGAAGGCAACTATAGCAACAATCCATCAAAACATACATCATAAGCATAAGTCATAAGCATATTCATTACATAGATCATCATACATAAGAGGAACATATCATAACTACCCTCAAAGCATACTTGTGCAATGCATGAATAAGACCCCATAAATCTGACCCATACTAAGTAAATCTTCTTGAGTAACCATAATTCATATTCTTATTGTGGGAATAAGCCTTAACCGACATAGACCATGTGAGCTTAACATGGAATCCGGTGTCTACTCCACACCGAAAAGGGGTTGTCCTAGTTACCTAAGGTAGGACCATACTCTTAGCTTAGGTGGATCTAATAGCTAAGTAACCTATGAGAGCACATAGTTTATGGGATAAGGAGATTGTTACTAGAAACCCGAACTCAACTAAGGTAGAAGGTTTCCATCTCTTGAGATACATACTTTGGGAACCCGGGCTCAACTAAGGTAGAAGGAACCCATTTGGAAAGCCGGACTCAACTTAGGTAAAAACTTTCATTGGGAAGCCGGACTCAACTAGCGTAAAAGCTTCCATCCCATATTCAATATCCACTCGGTGCTAAGCATAATTTCCATTGAGTTCATATTAAGTCTTGACTTAAGTTCACATTTATGGAAGAATGTCTTGACGCTCAATCCAACATAACTCATACTATAGTTTATTAGATCATGCGTGAGAATAACCTTTCACCGTCGATGTCTTCATATAGATTCAATAGGTGAGAAAAGCCTTTCAACCTTAGAATCACTATATTGTGTGAAAACTGTTCACATCATATCATATTCATGCATATGTGTGTATTCGAGAATAACCTTTCAACAACACAACAACTAGATCATGAGCAAATTCACTTTACTCTCCAAGTATTCTTAAAGCATGTACATAACCTTCATAAAACATGCATAATATCATATCTTGCCCTTTCAAGGTCAAAGCTCATATCAAATCAATACATCTAGAATGACCACATTAGACATGGAGATAATCATAATTCAAGTAGTTCAATTACTACAAGCATAATCTCATACTTCACCTCCTTGAGGTTCAAAACTTACTTTCAATCATCACACTTAGGGTTGAAAAACTAGACATGATAATCATCCTAACTCTTGTGATTCTATCACTTCATACATTCAAACATTCATGAGTTAGATTAGGTGGGTAAGGCTCCTTTCACAACAACTCTACCTAATAGCCTACCATTATCACATAGACTTCACTCTCAAAGCCTTTCGATTCTTAATTCATCATATTAGCTTTACTCTCAAAGCCCTAGTGATCAACATTCAGAACTACAAGCCTTACTTTCAAAGATTTTACCCCTTAAAATCATCATACATATCTAGATCACAAGACATTCTAGTCACAAGCTTCATTCTTAAGCAATTCTAGTCATAATTCACCATAAAGGCTCAATCTCAATCATTACTAGTCATGATCCATTATATATACTTTAATCTAATTAAATTCATGTCTATATACTTTCATTCTTAAACAATTACTACACATGTCATCAACCCTAGACGATCATCTCTAAATTCTCAATTTCCCTCTTTAGGGCACAAACCCACATTACTTCAATTTCATCAATTAGACTAGGGTTAGGCATAGAAAACATGTAATTTCATATTTAGGTGCTCTAATCTCAAGCAATTCATGAAGTAATTCACCAATCTTAGAAGGTCACATATAATCCCTCAATTTCCTCTTTCATGGCATAAAACCAAACTATATCAATTTCACCCTAGAATCTTAGGTTAATCAAGAATGATTGTATAATCATACTAAAATCATGTAATTACATCATAAACAATCATAAACAACCATTATCCACTCAATTGGATGAACATATAATAATACCCACAATATAGGAATGAACCCTAACTAGAATTGGGGATTCATCTTCACAATTCGGGGAAACATGGGGGCTTCATGGATGAAAGGGATCCATGAATGAATAAGCCATCATAACTTGATTATAAAACCTAGCAATCTTGAAACAATGGAGTCTTGACTTGACCTAGCTTGACCCTCTTCTTCTTGTTGTTCTTCACTTTTTAGAGAGAGAAATATTTGAGAAGATGAACTTGGGGATTTGATTTGGGTTTTGGGAATAAATGACTTAATTGGGGAGTTTGAAGGATTAAAATATCTTATATAGGTGTACTAAGACTATACAAAATGACCTCACTTAATACCCACTTAATTAGGAATTTCCCAAAATGACCCTCCTTAGGCAGCCTAGTGCAAGGCACTACGGCCACCTTCACGATCCATCAAGGGTACCACGGCCATTGAAGGTGTCCGTAGTCCCTTGAACAGTAGCTATGGCACCTTAACTTAACCCCCACATGCCAAAGGCAAGACCACGGCCACTCCCACGAGCTTTCTAGGCCTTCACGAGCCGTGAAGTGGCTCGTGTGGAGGAGGCCAACTTGGGCAGCCTTGGGGTCCTTACTGCCTCACCACCACGAGTGGCACCACGGGTCGTGAAGACCCTCGTGGCAGTGTGGGCAGTGCCCTGGCAAGCTTGGGCAGCCTTGGCCCCTTGCCTTGGCCTTTGCCCATTCTCCTTGATCCTTGCCCCTTTTTCGCTTGACGTTAACCTCCACGTTTAGCTCTAGTTTAGCCTACTAATTTTTGGGGTGTTACAATATCTCCCTCTTGGGAACATTCGTCCTCGAATGATGATTAGACACCTTACGGAAGTAACGACTCAAGACTAGCAGCCCATCATACATGCAACATCAAAACAATGCACAATTCAAAGGAGGAAACATCAACTCCAACTTAAACATACTCAAATGCAACTCAAGGAAGTAGGGACCACATCTAACAAACCAAAATGCATGAAATTCAACATCTACTCATGTTCAAGGAGGAACTACCATCTCCGAACTAAAACATGCTCAACATACTCTCATTGAGCTCATATGCAATTTACTCTCAAAAAGCATTCATTCAAGGAGGAATCTCTCAACTCCGAACTAAGGCATGCTCATATATTCATCTCATGAAGTTCTATAGGCAACTCTACTCAATGCACTACAACATGAGGAAAACAATTCACATAAAACTCATTTTCTTTCAAAACACAAGTTTTCATGAACACGCACCACATAAGGAGATCATGGAAATACATAAAACACATATGCCTTCACATAAAAAGTAAAATCATGAGGAACTCATCCTCTTGATGCTAAAGGAGGAATACTAGGAAAAGGATGAGGATATCGGGACTTCTTATTGGCCCTCGGTCTCCCAAGTAGCACCCTCACCTAAAACCCTCACTTAAAGACCACTCCTTAAAACTTTCATGGAAGCAACTTCCTTGCTCTTCTATTTCTTAACTTGCCGGTCTAAGATCCCTACCGGTATTTCTAAATTAGAGGAATTCTCATTAACTCCCAACTCTTCTTAAGGAATTTATGAATGTTGGACCTCCAAAACCCTTCTATATCCAAGAGACATGGAAAATTGGACACACCGGTGCCACTCATTAAGCAACTCTGGTTCACAAGTAACCTTACCAACTCCACTCAAGATCTCATATGAGCCTACAAAATTGGGACTAAACTTTCCAATCTTAATACATCTCTCAAGGTGAGAATTTCAAGCCAACCCAAATCATGAACATCTAGAACACTCAACGACCTTGCTATCTAAGAACATCATCTCCCCCTTAGGAGTAAGCCTATACGAACTCTTCTAAGCATCATTTCTTTCAATTCTAAGGTTAGAGCAAGTCATCACTAAGTTTTCACATCCATCACACAAGATGATTCTAAACCATGGTGAATTACACTTCTACCCTTTTTTAGAGGAGTCTATTCACTAACCACATGTAAGCATTTCTAAAACACCCTATTTATCACATCTATCAACATACCCAAAATTAAAAATGACCAAGTAGGGTTCTACCATCAATATCATAAAACAACAATGAAGCACGTTCATACTAAAGACAACATCAAGGTCTTGCATATCAAGTCACAAAAGACAAGCAATACTAGACTCTAATAAAGCATAAAACACATATCTAAACCATTAGGAGGAACTTTCTTACCCTCTCTTATCATAGCCTTTGGATAATCCCTCATTTTGTGACCACTTTCATCAAAATTAAAGCAACCTCTTTGCCGGCCAAACATCTACCCTCATGTCTCTTTTAATTCTACTAAGCTCGGATCAAGACAATGCTAAACCATTTCAACCCATATCATCACCATTGGTGGGATCTACCAACCAATCATATCTAGGTATTATCTAAACACCCTACTCAAAATAACCATACTTAAGATCAATCTTAAAAGATAACTAACTCTTTGAAGTTGGTCCACACTTGAGCTCTTCTCCCTCACCTTAACTAGGTGGTACATGAAACCCTCAAAGTGAACTTTAAGACAAAACATAATCCAAACTTATGGCATAGATTTTCCCCCTTCCACTCTCGAATAGGCTCATTCGGGAACTAACAATTTGACTATACGGGTTCTACAATCACATAGGAGCATAACAATAATACTACCAATCCATCCTAAGGATGACATCTAAATCTAGCATATCAGGTCCTATCTATTCACGTGGCCATAATTGGCATCACAACCAATATTTTGTCCGTCGCTCCTTGTACCATGAGCCCTTCGAGTAGTCATATCCCGAAGACCATCGGCTAAGGAGAAATACCTTATCGAGTTAGACTCTATAACATGACTTAGAGAATGAAGAAGTGAAGTTTCCTAATCATCTAATAGCTTCCCATTCATAAATGTGGTGCACTTCACACTTATGAACAAGACTCTACTAGACGTGGTTTTGCAACAATCCTAGAATCATTCTAAATCTTGTGCTCTAATTACCAAGTTTGTCACGACCCAGGGGTACACCCTAGATGTAACATGGTGTACTAGACCCCTAAAGGCCCAACACAAGCTACTTAGCATATCATAACATAGAGTAAATAGAAATGATGTGGAAATTTTAAAACTTTTTCCATACAATCGAAGACTTATATAAAAGCAAGCAGAAGTCTATAAAACTTTGACTCAAACCATCTAAAACCACTTGAATAAAACTTTGGGATGCAGCCCATACAATATTATAAACATAAAAGAAAGACATAAAAGAAAGGTGATCACATCCTCGATGCTATGAGGACTCACCAAGTCTGCAACTCCTTGCTCTACTAGAAACCTAGCCACGAGAATGGAACTCAATATCGTCGGACTCTACATTTTATAAGAATGTAGGCAAGAGTATGCGTTAGTACAATAATGTACTAAATATGATGGCTAGCATATATCATCAACATAAGAATATAAGAGGCATTAGTCAACATAAGACATATACCATAATCATAAGAGACGATAACATGAGCCATAAACATAAGAGACATCATCATAAGACGTAGGCTATAAGCATAAGACATAACCACATAATCATAAGCATAATCTCCAACATAGACATAAAATAAGCATTAGTCATGATAAGGCATGAACCTTGAACATAGGAGATACTTCATATTCATAGCATAGTCAACACTTAGTTCTTCATAACATAAGAGAAACATTCCATAAGTAGCTTCAAGTCATACTTGTGCAATGCATGGATAAGACCCCATAATCTCACCTACATTACGTACCACCTTAGGCCATCATACGTACTTACAATCTTTGATCTCATCCTTAGCTTTTTTCTCATAGACAAGGGAATCTATCACCTTTAGTCAATCATATCATGGAAGAAAACTATAGCAACAATCCATCAAAACATACATCATAAGCATAAGTCATAAGCATATTCAATACATAGATCATCATACATAAGAGCAACATATCATAACTACCCTCAAAGCATACTTTTGCAATGCATGAATAAGACCCCATAAATCCCACCCATGCTAAGTAAAGCTTCTTGAGTAATCATAATTCATAATTCATATTCTTATTGTGGGAATAAGCCTTAACCGACATAGACCATGTGAGCTTAACATGGAATCCGGTGTCTACCCAACACCGAAAAAGATTTGTCCTACTTGCCTAAGGTAGGGCCATACTCTTAGCTTAGGTGGATCCAATAACTAAGTAACCTAAGAGGGCACATAGTTTATGGGATTAGGAGATTGCTACTAGAAACCCGGACTCAACTAAGGTAGAAGGTTTCCATCTCATGAGATACATACTTTGGGAACTCGGACTCAACTAAGGTAGAAGGAACCCATTTGGAAAGATGGACTCAACTAAGATAAAAGATTTCATTGGGAAGCCGGACTCAACTAGCGTAAAAGTTTCCATCTCATATTCAATATCCACTTGGTGCTAAGCATAATTCCCCTTGAGTTCATATTAAGTCTTGACTTAAGTTCACATTTATGGAAGAATATCTTGACACTCAATCCATAATAACTCATACTATAGCTCATTAGATCATGCGTGAGAATAACCTTTCACCGTCCATGTCTTCATCTAGATTCAATAGGTGAGAAAAGCCTTTCAACCTTAGAATCACTATATTATGAGAAAACCGTTCACATCATATCATATTCATTCATAGGTGTGTATATGAGAATAACCTTTCAACAACACAACAACTAGATCATGAGCATATTCACTTTACTCTCATTCATAGCATATTCCTAACTCATGTGATTCTATCACTTCATACATTCAAACAGTCAAACATTCATGAGGTAGATTAGGTGGGTAAGGTCCTTTCACAACAACTCTACCTAATAGCCTACCATTATCACATAGACTTCACTCTCAAAGCCTTGCCATTCTTAATTCAGCATATTAGCTTTACTCTCAAAGCCCTAGTGATCAACATTCACAACTACAAGCCTTACTCTCAAACCTTTTACCCCTTACAATCATCATATATATCTAGATCACAAGACATTCTAGTCACAAGCTTTATTCTTAAGCAATTCTAGTCATAATTCAGCATAAAGGCTCAATCTCAATCATTACTAGTCTTGATCGATCATATATACTTTAATGTAATTTAATTCATGTCTATATACTTTCATTATTAAACAATTACTACATACGTCATCAACCCTAGGAGATCATCTCTAAATCCTCAATTTCCCTCTTTAGGGCACAAACCCACATTACTTCAATTTCATCAATTAGACTATGGTTAGGCATAGAAAACCTATAATTTCATATTTAGGTTCTCTAATCTCAAGCAATTCATAAAGTAATTCATCAATCTTAGAAGGTCACATCTAAGTCCTCAATTTCCTCTTTCATGGCATAAAACCAAACTATATCAATTTCACCCTAGAATCTTAGGTTAATTAAGAATACATGTATAATCATACTAAAATCATGTAATTACATCATAAACAATTATAAACAATCATTATCAACTCAATTGGATCAACATATAACAATACCCACAATATAGGAAGGAACCCTAGCTAGAATTAGGGATTCATCTTCACAATTCGGGGAAACATGAGGGCTTCATGGATGAAAGGGATCAATGAATGAATAAGCCACCATACCTTGATTATAAAGCCTAGCATGCTTGAAACAATGGAGTCTTGACTTGACCTAGCTTGACCCTCTTCTTCTTCTTCTTCTTCTTCTTCTTCTTCTTCTTCTTCTTCACTTTCTAGAGAGAGAAATATTTGAGAGGATGAACTTGGGGATTTGATTTGGGTTTTGGGAATAAATGACTTAATTGGGAGTTTGAAGGGTTAAAATAGCTTATATAGGTGTACTAAGACTATACAAAACGACCTCAATTAATTAGGAATTTTTCAAAATGACCCTCCTTAGGCAGCCTAGTGCCAGGCACTACGGCCACCTTCACGATCCGTCAAGGGTACCACGGCCCTTGAAGTTGCCCGTAGTCCCTTGACCAGTAGCTATGACACCTTAACTTAACCCCCACATGGTGAAGGCAAGACCACGTCCACTCCCACGAGCCGTTTAGGCCTTCACGAGTCTAAACAAAACTAGCACTTCAAGAACTTGGCATAAAGCCGCTGATCTCTCAAAGTCTGGAGCACAACTCTCATATACTGCTCATGATCACCCCTGTTCCATGAGTATATCAAAATATCATCAATCAAGACTATGACGAATGAATCACGATAAGGCCTGAATACCCGCGTCATCAAGTCCATAAAGGCAGCAGGAGCATTAGTCAACCCAAATGACATCACCAGGAACTCGTAATGGCCATAATGAGTCCTAAATGCAGTCTTAGGGATGTCCGCTTCCCTAATCCTCAACTGGTGGTAACCGGACCTCAAATCAATCTTAGAGAACACTGAAGCTCCTTATAGCTGGTCAAATAGTTCATCAATCCTAGGTAGAGGATATCGATGCAACTGCCTATAGTCAATGCACATGCGCATCGTACCGTCTTTTTTCTTTACAAAAACGAACTGGAGCACCCCAAGGTGATACACTAGGTCTGATGAATCCTTTACCCAAGAGATCCTGAAGCTGAACACTGAGCTCCTTAAGCTCTGCAGGACCCATCCGATATGGTGGAATAGAAATAGGTCGAGTACCTGACTAAAGCTCAATCGGAAAATCAATATCACGCTCTAGGTGTAGGCTAAGTAGGTCGGTAGGAAACACATCTAAGAAGTCACGAACAACAGGAACTGACTCAACGCGAGGGACCTCCCTACTCACATCACGCACATAGGACAAATATGATAACCATCCGCTAGCCACTAGCCTCCTAGCCTGAATAAAAGATAACCCCAACTAGTGTGCTACTATGAGAGCCCTGCCACACCACCAGAGTAATACCAGGAATGGCTAAAGTAACCATCTTAGAGAAGCAATCTAAAACAACGCAATAATGGGATAACCAGTCCATGCCCAGAGTCATGTCGAAATCAACCATGTCAAGCAATACAAGGTAAGCCCGGGTGTCACACCCCTGGATAGTAACTAAGAGAGATCAAAATACTTGATCCACTACTAAAGACTTACCCACGGGGGTCGACACATGCAACGGCACTACCAGAGGCTTATAACTCATTCTCAAGCGAGAAGCATAGTAAACAGAAACATACAAAAAAGTAGAGACCAGATCAAATAAAGCCAAGGCGGGCTGCTGGCATAAAAGAATCGTACATGTGATCACATCATCCGATGCCTCAGACTCTGCCCTCGCTGGAGCTGCATAGAAATGACTATGTCTACCTATGCCCTGACCATCAAACCTACCATTTTACCTGCCTCCTCTGGGACTACGTTGTATACCCTGATGATCTTCTCTACGGTTCTGAACCTGACCACGGCCTCCAGCTGGAGGTGCTGGTAAAGCTGAGGGAGCTGCCTGAGGAGCGGGAGCAATCTGACTATGCTGAGGGCAGACCCCGGCCCAATGACCCATATCACCACACTAGAAGAAACCCTGCCGAGGACGACTCCTAGAAGAATGACCACTATGGCCTGAAAAACCCAACTGAAACACCTCGCGGCCCTGACTCGAACTGGCCTCACTCCGACCACCTTCTGATGCCTGAAGAGAGGCCTGGGTAGGCCGGCTAGACTGACCCTTTCAAAACCATCGTCCGATCTTGTCATGATAATCCCTAGACCTGGGGAGGGAGTCACTGTAGCTGCCTTCATGCCTAGCCCTCTTCTCGTTGCCCCCTTGGGCCTTGCAATGAAGATGCTCCATAGTACTGGCATGGTCAACTACGTCTAAAAAAGATCAACCCACGGACAAAGCACCTAACCTAGTAGGTCCAAGTACCACCCACGGACAAAGTTGTAATTTCAACCCACGGACAAAGCACCTAACCCTCTCTTCCTCTATAGGTAATATCATCTCGACATGACGGGAGAGCTCGTGGAACCTAGTCTCGTACTCTGCCACTGACATGGAGCCCTGCTCCAACCTGCAGAACTAATCCCTGAGGCGGTGTTTGACGCTACGAGGGATAAACTTGGCCAAGAAGGCCTTAGAAAAGTCAACCCATGATACCGATGGAGACCCGACTGGCCTGGTCTGAATGAATGTGTGCCACCACTGCCTGGCTGGCCCATCTAGCTGGTAAGTGATGAAGTCGGCCCCTCTAGACACCACTAGACCCAAAGTGCGAAGCCTCTCACGGCAAGTAGTAAGAAACTCGTGGGCATGCTCACCCAAAGCCCCTGAAAACCTCGGTGGTGTCAACCTGAGAAACACACCAAGCATCTTCTGGTCCTCGAGCGGCATGTCTGTCCGCTGCCAAGGATTGTACTCCCTCAGGTGGTACTTGGACCTGAGGTGCCCTCACGGTAGGCTGATCCTGCGGTACTGGTGCTGGTGTAGCTGGGGCGGGTGGCTGCTGCATACCCCTAAGCACACCCAAGAGCTGTGCAATAGCATCCTGGAGATCTAGAGTCAAAACTGCTCCGGGTGGTGGTACAGTTGGCCCCGGCCCCTCCGGCAGAGCTGGTATATGAGCTGCGGGAGGGTCCGCTACTGGCTCTGGATCCTCCTCTCTCACCTGGGCTGGTGCTGGTGCTGGTGCCCGGGCCAGCATGGGAGGTCAAACCCTACCCTTTAACGCACCGCCGCGCGTATGAGCCATCCTACGAAAAGAATGAAACAAAAGAGATTTCAAGGAACTGATAATAGACATGATGCACGATATGATACAAAATAGAGAAATTTCCTTAAGACACCCTATAGCCTCCTAAAGATTAAACATAGATGTCATCGCGTCTATCCGTAGGACTCTACTAGATGCTAGCTCTGTACAAGTGAGACCGGTGAACCTGGGGCTCTGATACCAACTTGTCACGACCCGATTTCTTGAGTTATGATGGTACCTACTATAACCCACTAGTAGGTAAGCCAACCCGTAACCCAGAACATCAAGTAATGAGCGTAAGGGGAGAAACTAGCTAAAACAATAATCTAAACAAGGACAACAAGGCGGAAGCAAACCAAAATAAATATATACAGAAATCCCTCCCAGAACCTGGAAGTAACGAGTACAAAGCTATCTAATAAATAGTACAAGTCCCAAAAGTGGACCACAACAAAGCGTGTCTCAAAAGCAACAAGACTAGCTAAAACTAAAGAAGGAGGCAGGACAAACCAAAAGCTCCAAGTGCTCACCCTCATCTCCGAGTCACAACTGCAAAAGAAGGCTGGAACTAATCACCACTGGTAACTGGTACTGGGACCTGCATCACGAAATAGATGCAGAGTGTAGCATGAGTACCAAAACAACAGATACTCAATAGGCATCAAAGGCCGACTGAGCAAAAAGGGTAAAAATAATAAGAAAGGATAGAATCTAGACACAGAGAGGTCAAAGCAGATAAGAAAAGAAAGTACACGAGCATACCAGAAATACACTAAGTACCGCTAAACTAAACCTAACTGGACCCCCATAAGCCAATAAGGTACACTCGTGGGCAAGTTTAAATAAAACCTAAACGGACCCCCATAAGCCCGAAAGGTACACAAAATAGCTAAGTCTACTAAGAAATAAGAAAACCGGTCTCCCAACAAAAAGTAACCAAGATAATCCATCAGACTCCACCCAGCTAGCAGTGCACTCCCAGCCCAGCTAGAAAAAGTGACACCGGGGGGCACCCTAACAGACAGTCCACTCCCAGCCCAGCTAGAAAGAGGAACCCGGGGGTGAAGTTGATATCGCGAGTCATCCTACCATGCAGTCAGCTCCCAGCCCAGCTAGAAAGAGCGACCCGGGGACACCCAGCCAGCAGCACACTCCCAGCCCAGCTAGAAAGAAAGCATGAGGGCGATCACCAAAATCACCGTGTCTACCCAGCCAGCAATACGCTCCCAACCCAGCTAGAAAGAATGACCCCAGGGGTGATGGTATCTCCAATAGAATCTAATCCAGCAACAGCCATCGTGGAACTCCGTCCACTCCAAGAAATCAGAGAAAAGGCTCCAAGCCTATACTATCTCAATCCCACACCTCTAGTGATGCACCGAAACTCTAAGAACACGTCGGAACCACAGAATTAGAGGGAGAAGATAAAGAAGTGCAACA
Source organism: Solanum etuberosum (assembly GCA_029582245.1). Classification (NCBI taxonomy): domain Eukaryota; kingdom Viridiplantae; phylum Streptophyta; class Magnoliopsida; order Solanales; family Solanaceae; genus Solanum; species Solanum etuberosum. Next base: position 43,608 of record JAJONR010002823.1, read on the forward strand.
AGCAGTGATAGCACCTAATCTAAGGTTCAAAATATCAGACTCAAGTCTGCTACTCCAGTCTACTGGGAGCTAAGTCATCCGAACGACATCGATAGAAAGTCAAGGCTATCCAGCCTACACAGATCATAAGTCTAAGGAAACGCTAGCCTAACCTAGACTAAGGACATCATGCTTACAGTTGACAATGAACAAAGCATGCAACACACAACATACAAACATATAATAGTATTAAGCACATAAGGATGTGATTCTACTAACCCGACTAACATGGTATTACGCCCGAAATATGGCCAATCGATCCTAACATAAGGTATCTAATCAAAGTAAAGTAGGAAACTGGTACCCGCCCCCAATTCACTCCAATCCACACGCTTTTACACAATTAAGCTCAATCTAATAGAAAGGAAGCCATAGCCTAACTTTAGGCCGACCGCGCGCGCTCCAAATCACTTTGCTGGAGCTTTTCCTTCCCGGACGGCCTTTGAACGCTGTCACACTATCAAATATAGGATCACAACATTATTACGGTCCTTTAGTAACCAAAATCACAACAAACGGAGACGAGCCAATTTTGGAGTCGAAACAGGAATCGTGAGACGTGCTCTGAATTTTTCAGATTTGACTCCACCAAGAGACCCAAAACAGTACCCCAAACTTGTGTTCCAAAATGGAACACAATTCGGGGATCAAAACGCAGCAAAACCCAACATGCAATAAAAGTCACACTTTAACGAACTTAAAAAGAAAACATGCAGCAGGCTAAACTTGAAATTTACAAGAATCGAAGGGTTCCCAGCACTCCTTGAATACTCCACAATGTAGCCTCGATAAGTCATGACACATGGGACTTTGAATCACCCAAAACCTAGCTAAAATGAGCAAGATATCGCCAATTCATGAAAGCCAAAAATAAGAACTCGAAAAAGGGCTACATCAGTCTAGTTATCATGAAATTTACCTCGAACGACGTGTACCTGACAACTCTTGGTCAGTCCACAGCGAAGAAACCGAAAAAATGATGCTTTCGCAATTCGAATCACCTTATTTGGCTGAGAAATGAGGGAGTTATAAGCTTTTAAAGTTTTCCAAAAGTGCTGATTTTTCTGCATTAAAATACACCAGATTTTCAGCATTTTCTCGGAAACTTAAAAACTCTGATGGGGTGTTCCGAACTCATTCGGAATCCCGTGCGTGCAAAGAAGATATGGAACCATATAAAATTTGATATTCCGGACTCAATGACGCAGTCAAAATTTCCATACGAGGTCATCTTGATAAATAGTTGGTCCCACACCCAACTGCCATTTTAGTAAAGAATCACAAAAAGGCTCGGAAAAATCTCGGAAGCCTCGGGACACGAACGAAGGGTCAATCTAGGCCAAACTTGACATTCCAGAGCTAATCGCACTGATGAAATTCACATCCGAATGCGTTTACTCAGAATGTTAACTAAAGTCAAACTTAGGCTTAAACTTTAAAATTAAAACGCCTAATCGCACCAACTCACACTGAAAACCTAGGGAGTCATTCCGACCATGATACTAGCCTAAAATGACCATTCCGGAGTAGATGGAATCATCAGAATTGGATTCAGATATTATCTTCTTAAACTTTTGATCGAAAATAATCGTTCAAGGTTCATAAGCTCCAAAACACTAAAACTTGCATAAAAACCAAACGAACGACCAGGTGACCGAACTGTCAGTTCCAGCAAGTCGTAAATGACTTGGGATCGCTACAGGAATGCTCTAAACGACACACAGAAGAAAAAACACCAAAATGACCTGGAGGGTCATTACAATATACCCTAACCCTTACAAGATGATAAATGCAACCATTAGAAATCATTTTCCTAGCCTTTTAGCAAGATACAAATTGACCCTTAAGAGAATGATTTCCCCCTTCCTATTACATGATAGGTTTCTTTGGAACCTTGAATGTGACCAATCGGGTCCTACAATCTATGGAAGCATAACATGCATGAAGCAACTCCATCCTAAGAATAACATCAAAATCTGTCATATCAAGCTCTATAAGATCAACATGAGTCTCTCTTTAAGAGACAAAAATATGGTAATTTACATACACTCATTTAGCAACAATTAAATCACCGATAGGAGTAGAGACATGAAAGGAATTAGAAAGGATTTCAGGACCAACACCAAATCTCATGGCCACATATGGAGTAAAAAGACAATGTAGCACCCGGATCAAGCAAAACATACACGTCAAAATGAAAGACTTTCAACATACCAGTCAACACATCAGGAGAACCCTCATGATTCCGTCGAGTCTAAAGAGAATAAAAACTGTTTTTCTTCGGAGCACCGGACCAACTAGGCTGAACTTGCCTACCATCTTTTCCTTTATTCTAGGGAAAATTATTTATCCAATGACCACTCTTTCCATAACCTGAACAACTATCGGTACTAGCCAAGTATTTTCCATCATGTTTATTGCTATGCCTTGTGAAAGTAGTCATTGAAGACCCATTACCTCCACCTCCTTGAGGCTTAGGGTTAGACACAATATCTTTGTTGAACTTAGAGGTTGGGGCATTGGAAGAACCTTGACCAGAAAATCTTTGCTGGAATTTAGAACGACCTTCTCCACTGGACTTAGAATGAGAAAAGTCATCATTACCCACACGAGCCCTCTTGGACTCTCTTATCCTCTCTTTGAGTTTATCTTCTTCAATTTGTTGTGTATGAACCATAAATCTAGAGATATCCATTTCTTTTATTAGCATGGCAGTTCATCACTCTTTGACAATGAAGTGGGAAGCACTCGACAGAAACATACTCATCCTTGCCCTAGAATTAGCAACAATAGTCAAAGTATACTTAGCCAATTGATTAAAATTCAAAGCATATTCCTTTACACTTAAGTTTCCTTGACTAAGTTTAATGAATTCAAGTACCTTTACCTCCATCATCTCAAGGGGGAATAAACGATCAATAAAGGCTCCTTTGAATTTCTCCCAATCAAGAGGTCAAGAATCAACATCCCTCTCATCTTTCCATTGTTAAAACCAAACTTGAGCAACATCCTTTAGTTGAGAAGCGGCTAATTCCGCTTTCTCCAACATTGATGCTCCCATAACTCCACTATATTGTACATCTTATCAATAAACTCTTGAGGATCCTCATCCACTTTAGACCCATGAAACTCTGGAGGATTCATCCTCGTAAAGTCTTCACGCTTATCGTCGTCGTACCCACAATTGAGTCACGAGAGCTACAACTTCTCTATTCTCTTGGGCTATCATAACTTGAGCCAACACTTGGAAAGTGGCTCAAAATTTGGCATGAGTTACTTTCTTAGCCAAAGGATCAACTGGAACTTCAGTAACCTCGGGCTCCACATTCTCACCCATATTCCTTCTCATATATACTCTTCAAAGGGCCATATCCTGAAAGAATCAGATATGGATTAGTGAAGGAAGTGAAGTATCCTAAATGCTTTGTGACCTACTATTCATAAATGTGGCGCGCTTCACACTAATGGACAATACTCTGCTCAACACGTCTTGTCAAATATCCTAGGTCTTTTCTAAAACCTGGCTCTGATACCATGTTTATCAAGACCCAAAGTATACCCCAGACGTGACATGGCGTATAAGACCCTGAGAGGCTGTCATGCCCCAAGTCCCATTGAGACTGACAGGCACGTGATGCCCTAAATGCATAAGAGAACCAACTTATAACTCTTACTTATCGTACATGCAACTGTGATAATTATAAATCTGTGATGAATATAAATAAAATTCTCTAATAAAAGGCCAACACAGATAGGCCCAAAATAGATGTACATGCTTTTCCATTGAGGCCTTAATTACTAGAAAATAAGAAATAACACATTTACTTTTACATTAGTCTACACAGCCTCTAAAAAAATAGACACATAGCTTTGGTCGAGACAGGACCCCACCATACCCTTAACTATAATATAATACCAAATGTATGTTAGAGACTCGAAAAAGCTCTGAATCAACATTGAGCTCGCCAAAGGCTGCAAATATCATATGCCTATATTGGAGAGATTACATTAGCTTGAGTACTGCACTTGTGGCATGAAACACAACGTCCCCATGAGAAACTTCAGTATGAAAGAATGTACTGAATATGTAAGACATAAAAATCCATATGTAAAACAATATCTCAAGTGAAATTAGGTACAAATGTATGAATATGCCATATAGATAAGTATAAGAGACCATCTTTGCTTATACTTGTGGAATCATGTACATTACATTCTTTGCTTATAGACTTTGTAGCATGTGATACAATGACCAGCTGATCACTGGTATAAGAGGATGACCTACGCTAGGCATTTTAACCTTTGGGAGACGGTCCTCATAAATATACATATCGGGATTGACCCATGCTAGGCTTTTTACCCCTGGGCTGCCACCCATAGTTATATAGATTGGGATCGAACCATGCTAGGTATTACAACCCCTGAGCTGTCACCCCTAACAAGAATTAGGATCGGCCCATGCTAGGTATTTTAACCACTTAGCTGCCACCCATTATTATATAGATTCACTTTACCTTGTCTCTTTAATCTTTGAGGTTATTCTTTTTGTGGTCATATCTCTTTTAAGTTTTGGGACTATATACCAGTTATGCCGACACGTGAATAAAATGCTTAAGGTAGCAACAATGATATAGGAAGCAAAATGTAACATTGATGTGATACTTAGGAACTTATATGACTCAATGAATTTTTTTGGGCATAAAGAATATATACTGAAAAACCATGAAGGTGTGTGACAATTAAAACATTAGGATATGTAGCAAATGGGTCATTAAGGTGTATAACATGTGAGTAAGTAATTTTACTTAGCAGATGCTTCATTTATAACACATTTGGACATTTCAGATGGAAACATGTAACTCCTTAAATGATACAATAGCTAAACAATTAGTAGACGGTGTCAAATGAAAGAGTGCCTAAACATGTGAACTAATGAGGCAAATGGACAGATCCAACATAAATAACAACTGTACATTCCACATAAGGACATATAAAATGTATAATGGGCAGCTTATGTATTTGGCATATGAACATTTGTAACATGTGTAATGTAGGATCTTATTGATCCAATGAATCCTTATTTGACTTAGAGGATAACTCATGAAACTTACTATTTAGAGTACCTTTGTCATACTAGTACTTGGAAGTTTAAGCACATTGATATAGAATAATGAATACATATAGGAGTAGTCTGACACATTTGAAACAATGAATGGTAGGAGGATAGTCATTAACTACATTGGAGATTGTACACTATCACAACATATATTTCACCATGAGTATCACTTAGAAAGCTCACTTTGTTGGTACATAGAATATAGGACTTCATGCCAATGAATATGAAATTAAATAGCCTTACATACCTTGTCTCCCAATTAGTTCTATGTAGTACCATTAATCAGCCTTTCCTTTAAGGCATTAATCTACAGTAATGGCAAGTAATAGAGCTAATATCAACAACTAATCAACAAGCTTTGATCACTTCAACTTACCAAAATAGTAACCGGGCAGCAAGCTCGTAACCCCTCCACTAATGAGCATTCTTTTAACACATTAACTTATCACCATGTTTACACAATTTATGACCTTCTCATGAGGCCATCCAGCACTACCTGGGCTTTACAACATCCAAAACAGTAACTCGACAAATAATGGGCAGCACGCCTGCACAACCCATAATTCAAATGGTGTATCTTTGTTTCTGCCCTAAAACACTTCACGTGACCTTTCTTTTAAGGCTAGCCAACCCTAAAAATTAATCATCTACGAAATATACATATTACGTCACAATCGGGTCAAGTAATGGACCACTACAACGTTATGTCGAACACCTAGCGGGCATAAAGCCCTACACATCAAGCATATGAAGCAAAATCAGGTCTACATGAGTCTCACTATCGGAAAATGTCACTACACACCCTCGGTACACCCGATATATCACTAAAGAATCACTTGTTAGAGTAGAGAAACTAATAGGCACAACAAGGGAGTCACACACATGATAAATACCCGCAACAAAATAAGTAGACACATAAGAATAGGTCGACCCGAGATAAAATAATATTGTAGCAGAATGAAGACAAACTAGGATGGTACATGTTATCACTGCATCTGAAGCCTCTTCCTTTGATCTACTCGGTATATTATAGAAATGCCTGTGGTTACCACTAGTCTAGAGCCACCACGAGCACTGCCTCGAGCTTCCTGAGCTCCACCCTTGGTGCGTTTAGCACCACCTCTAGCATTCTATGAAGTACCTCATGTTGTTGTAGCTGGTGTAGGACGAGTAGCCTATGATCCTGACTGGACGATAGAAGAAGCACGTCTGAGGAAATCCTTTGACTTATGCCCTAACTACTCACAAGCAAAACAACCATGATGACCTGAACACCACTAATAGTAACAAAAAGAGTATGCACACCCTTCCTGACCTGAAGTTCCAGTATGCATACCATGACCGATCTGACTAGGCCTTGATCTACTAACACCATCTATACTCTGAATAATGGCCTATAGTGGTTTACCTTGATAAACGTGTGAGCCTGGCCTTAATAATCTCTACCTCTATATGATTGACCGTTGAAATAACTCTACCAAAAAAACCTCTTGGTACTCCTGCCCTGTCTAGAATGCTTAATACTCTCAATTATCCTGGCATGATCAATAATATTCTGGAACGTACCACCTGATAGCAAAAGAGAGGTTGTGGCCTCTTGAAGATAATTGGCGAACCCCTTTACCAACTTATGAATCCGCTCAAAATTTGTGGGAATACTCGACATGGCATAATGAGAAAACTCATGGAAATGAGCCTCATAATTAGAAACAAATAAGAAGCTCTGCTCCAATCTATCAAACTTGTCCCTGCACTGATCTCAAAGATTGTAGGGCACAAACCTTTCAAGGAACACCCGAGTAAACTTCTCCCAACCCATACCTAGAGAACCAATGGGCCTACAAGCAAGAACTGATCTCCACCACTTCTTGGCCACTCTTGAAAACTGATAAGAAGTGTAAGACAACCCGTGAGCCTCTAAGCTACCCAGGTTGAACAACCTGTCCTGGCCCTCACTCAAGAAGTCATAAGCTTTCTCTTTAGCTGTACCGTCAAACCTGAGAGGTGTCAATCTAACAAATCTCTCAAAACTCTTTTTATCAGAAACTGACAGATGCACTAGTATAAACAAGTGGAGGTGCAAACCTTGGAGGTTCCAAAGAAGGTACTGAAGAGGAACCAAGAATTTAAAATCATATATTAGGCCCCTGAACTGGCGGTGTAACACCAACTGTAATAGGAGAACATGCAGTACTGATGAGTGGTGGATTTGCACTCATTTGAGGCTATTTTGTTATGATTTTATGGCACTCAAGTAGAGAAAGAGGTTAATTACCCTTTGAATTATGTTAATTTCAGATATTTGTTGTCAGGAGGAAAAATGATGCACAAAAGTGGAAAAAAGCTGAAACTGGCAGAAATTGAGCCCTAGATATCACACCTATGGAGAAAAGTTTGCTTTTATGAATAGTCACCTCACAGTCAATGGTCACTTAAGCGATCACGTAGGGTTTGCTTTTGCGAACTGGCCAAATTTTTTGGATTTTTCTTAAGCAATCGGTGCAACACTTTTATGATGTTTGCTTAAGTGAACTCCCATCTGCTTTTGCAAAGCTCGCTCAGTAGGTCAAAGGGCAAAAATAGAATTTCTTAGGATTGGACCCAAATTCACACAAAAGGGCTGGAGAAAAACATTATGGAGGATCCAAAAATCTAGAGAGAGAATATTGTAGAGAGAAAAAACTCATCTTCTTAGCTTAGAGTTGATCTCTTGTTGTTCTTAATTTTGGGTTGAGAATTTAAAGACAAGTTGCCTCATATTTCATCCTTTGGTTTGAAGATTGTGTGTTTAATAGTTTAATATCTTATTGTATCTTCTTTTCCTTGCTTTGTATTACATGAACTGTGAGTGTAATTGCTAATTGAGGTTGTGGTTTTGTGCTAAAAATAGACAAATCTTTTTGGTCTTTCATTCCTCATCCTATTTCTTTTGTATTTTATTCCATGCCGAACATTTATGAATTGGGTTTAATCTAATTTGCATGTTTAAATTTATGGGTTAAGAGTGCATGCTCAATTCTAGCATTTGATCTTCGTGAGTTGCTCGGAAAAGAATACGTGAAGTAGAAAATTATATTGATAATCACACATGAGCCTTGAATCTTAAATTTTAGACCTAAAGGAGAGAGTTTAGATTTTCATTGTTCAGTGAAAGGCTTACTCGAAAGAGAGGTCTAAAATAAGGTATAGGTTATTTTATTGCATTACATGATTGAGACCGAAGAAAGATGCCATGAAATAATTCTTTGAGACCGAAAAGAGATTAGGGTTAACCTATGAAGACCTAACCTACCCACGAGTGAATGAGCATGTTTTGAGATTGCAATGGATCATTGAGTGAGTGTTGAAGTCTAATTTTCCCAATTCTCAATTATACCTTGCTTAATTTGTTCTTTCCCCAAAGCCTTTATTTGTGTTACCAAATCATTCTCTTAATTTGACAATTGTGTATTATTGTGTTAAGATTCATACTTTTAGCTATTAGTTCTCTATCTTTTCAATCGCCGACAAATTGTTCATTGTGGAATTCGACCCAGACTCTTAGTTGAGTATTTTTTATTGATGATGACCGCTTACTCTTTTAATTTGTTTTAAGAGTAGTTTGAGCGTCATAAAAATGGCGCCGCTGCTGGGAAATAATTAGGCATATTGAATTGATTTAGGATTTCTAGTTTACTTGCTTATATCTAAATTGTGAATATTTGTCTTCACTTTCTTTGTTTTGTTTCTACGGTTTGTTGTGATAAATAAATAGTTGGGGGGTTGTAAGCCATATGTTGATGACCCATGGTCTTGTTGTGAAGAAATAGGTGTAGTGAGTCAACTTGGCTCATGAGCTTGGCCCAAAGGCTTGAATATAATGAGTAGAACCTACATCTAGTATCCCAATTGTGGGATGAATTTCACAATTTGAACCTTAATAGGTGTTTTGAGATGATCCAACTTGGGTTTGGAATTGATACTTTGGAGGCTGATGTGAGATCAATAATGGGGGTATGTGATACTCCTTTCCAAAAGGTCAACAAAGATAACATAGAGTTGGAATCTCAATAAGAAGGGGTTATGTTTAACATGGATGAAATCTTGGGCATTTATAGCCGAAACAAGCCAAAAAACCTCCAAGATGCCGAAATCAAAGAAATGATACTAGATTTGCAAGAAAAAGCCAAAAAGATCATATATGCCAACTTTATTTCATTTGAAAGTGATAGTGTCACACACTTGAAGGCCCGTAAATTATGAAGTTCAATGCTCAATTGGCCTAGTGATTCTTTCACTCTTGCCCAACAATCCAAAATGAAAGCATGATTTGAAGTTGGGTAAGAAATTCAAGTCTTCAAAGTCGAGAGATCGGGTAGAATGCTTGATGCTCTCTTGCACTCCCCATGCCTTTTGGAATGAAAATAATTAGAGAAGGTTTATTGCCTCGAAGTGGAAACACAAAGGGTGATGTAACCAGCGTCGCGCCGTGACGTAAAATTGTGCGCTTGATGGGAGACACCCCATCAATATCAACTTATTTTAATTTTGAGTCTTTGATTTTTAGATTAGTTCTAATTCTTATTTTTTACTAACCCTCATGATTTTAGAGTTTTGGAATTAATTTGAACAGGTTTGGAGGCGTGAATCATGAGGAAATGAAATTTGAGGCTAATACCCCATCAAAATATGACTTGGGAAGCTTTATAGGTGCCCAGGCTCGCCCAATGAGACTGGAAAGATCGCCCAACTAACTCCGAGTCCATCAAAATGGACAGTGAGTGGCCTACAAAAAAGAAGCCTCAAAAGTCGCAAAAGCCAACGGTTGTTCACTTAAGCGAAGTCCGCAAAAGGGAACATTTCTTAAGTGGAGGAGCACTCACATAAGTGAACCCCGCATTTCCTATGAGGTTGCAAAAGCGACCAGATGTCTCTTAAGCAAAGGTAAGGTAGTCAAAAAGCCTTGGGCATAAGCCAAACATCTCAACTACAAAAACATAAAGTTCAAAACTCTTCCTTTTTCCTTCAATTGTCTGAAATTGTTCTAAACTCTTGGTCGTCATTGTTCTAACACCATCCGGTATGTTTCTCTTACTCGTACTCTCTTGAATTGGTAAACTTCATTTGTCAATTGTATTGCCTTGTTGAAAGTTGGGGGGTATTATATGGGTAGTAACTTCTCTAACATGGGGGTTAAATTTTCAAATATGTTGGCCGAATTCTTTGCTTAAATTGTTAAATACATGTGTGTGGACTGACTTAGAATATTTGGGGGAAGTCTTAAGTACCCATTTCATGATTTGATTGTTGAAAAATAGATTGGGCACCATGTGTTTGATAAAATGCCCAAATGAACTCAAGGATGATTTTTGAAACTTGTTGTGCCGAAATGATTGAGTTTCTTGATTGCTTGTTTGGTTGTTGTTGATTTTACACTGCTGGTACTTAAAATTTTGTTCTAAATTGAGAATTGAAATTGGTTGTTTATGTTGAGGGAGGCGGTTGTTCACTAAAGTGAACTCACCATCGCAAAAGTGAAGTTTGCTTAAGAGATCCCTCTTCGCTTTTGCAATTTCCGCATAAACAGCCTTCTGGTCGCTTTTGCAATGTTCGCTTAAGCGAACATGACTTTTCTTTTGCTATACTTGAGACTATTTTCTGCAGTGTGCATTTTCTTTAGCACTCCTGTTTTGAGCCCGAATTGATTTCTAACACGTTTCTTTGACTTCTTTCTATGAAATAACATTGTTTAACACATAATATCACAGTTGTATGCTATTGTAATTTTCAGATTTCTACAAAGTCAAGAATGACACACAAACTTGGTTTTGAGGAGGAAGTTACAATCGAGTATGACCAAGATCGGTTTGTCTCTCTCCAAGAGCAAGAGATATATTAACTAATTAGATGAAGAAACAGTTACTTCTGCAGAGAGGTATCTCACTTGAAAAAGTTGATAAACTACTTCAAAATTTCTACCAGAGGTTGATATCATCCGGTTTGATATGATTTGCGGCTGAACTTGCAAGGTGAATAAGCAATGGGGTGGGGGGGATTTTATGCCAACCTCATGGAAACTGACATGACATCAAGGTTGATCACCATTCGGGACAAGGTTGTCAACTATGGGCTAGAGGTGATCAATGGCATATATGGGTTACACGACCATGATATCAAGGCTTTCACAGACAAAGATTGTGAGTCGAGTACTTGGATAGCTTCAAAGCTATGTCCAGGAATATGGTCTGTCACAAAGGTCGAGATCCTATGTTCAAACTTGACAGACGAGGCAAGGATATGAATGTTAATCGTATTGAGCCACATTTTCCCAAGTGGTAACATTAGCAACATTCAGTGTCGTGAGTAGAAATAGTGGCATGTGTACTTGATTATGTCCCATTGAATATAGGCCACTTGATTCTGAATGAGTTCTGAGAATTCAAGATGCACGACAACCTATCTCTTGTTGTCCCCTCACTTATCACGGAGCTATATAAATGGGCTAAGGCAGAGGTACTTCCGGGTGGCACTTGGATGGACCCAAAAAATCTAATCTTTCCCCTTAGGATGTGCGGTGAGGGCACAGTGGTAAAAAGAAATAAGAGGAAGGTTGACTTTGGCTAGTCCATACATCTAGAGGATGATTCCCCTACACCTCTGGTTTTGGGTCCTTTTGAGTCATTGGCAAGTGGGTTGAGGGTCGTGAAAGAGTAAGTGACAAGGCTCCCATAAGGGCCAGGTGAGTCATCTTCTAGGCCAGTATCCTATGTGACTAAAAGTGAGTTTGATGCCTACTTGAAAGATCAAACAAAGAAAAAAGCTCAACTTACAAATTTGGAGAAGGACTATGCCAGTTTGTCTAAATCACATGGTGAGTTAAGTATCTCATATAGTAAGATAAAGAAGTGGGAGAAGAGTAGAGACAAGTTTTATACTCAGATGTTGAAAGGGGTCAAAGGCCTTTGGAAATGTTAAAGGCAAATGAGCCACTCCAGAATTCTAGGCCAAAGGAAGATGGATATGATGTCGCTACATGGAGTGATGATGGAGGAGATAAGGATAGAGAGACCACCGATACCAATGGAGAGGATTCAAGAAACCCATAGAGCCATTCGTATTCTCTTTATGTGTTTCATAGTTGTGATGTTGGGACACAACATAGTTTTTTGTTGGTGGTGCTCCTCTTTGGATTATTTTATCTTGTTTTGATAGATATTTTGGATTGCTTTTTGGATGTTTTTATTTATTGTGTGAATTGGTCATTTCTATTATGTTTTAGTTTTATTATAGTAGTATCTGTTTGTTAGTTTTTTGTTGCCGTAATAAATTATGATGGTAGTGTTTCATTCTTGTGTGCCTTGAAGCAGGGGAAGTCCGAGTACCCATAGCTTGTGAGTTTGGAAGCCATTGCAAAGGCTCAACAAAAAGGCTTGAATTTTCCTAATGATAGATCGAGTGACGTCATTTTTAAGGGAAAAACAACATTTTGTTAAGTGTTATTGGCTTTGTGGTACTTGAAATGAGGTTGTGACTTGTTTGGTACTAATAAATTTAGTCAAGCCTTGTGAATCGTGAAATGAGAACCTCTCCAAAAAATTTGTGAAAATGGATGACTTGTGACAGTGTTTTGAATCTTTTTGTGACTCCAACTTACTAGGTGGTGAAGTGAAAAATAATTCTTTTCTTCTTGACTAGGAAGTGAAATTGATCCTTCCTGAATAGTTTTCATGCCATGTGTGGTGAGTTTTGTGAATAATGTCTTGTATTTACTTGTGTTAACTAGAACTTGCCTGGTTAATCTTGAAATGTTGGTCTTGATTGAGTTTGGCTGGAGAAATGATTTAAGGCTTTTTTTATTGTCCTTAAAGTTCACTTGGCCTAAAAATCCCACCTTTGCACTAAATATATTTTAGTTGTCCCCTTTGAGTCTTATCCTATTTATAAGCAACCACATTAGCCTTGTCCTTTTTGAAAATTTGTCTTCTTTTGAACCATTCCCTCCTTGAACTTGAGAATTGTGAAAGTTGAGGCTAAAAACCTAAGTTGGGGGTGTTATTGGAAACTTATAGATGAATGCTTATCACATGAGGGCTTGATAAAAAAAGAGAAAATAGTTTGAGAATGGAGGAGAAAGTTTCAAGGAAAGAAAAAGTCGTGAAAAAGAAAGAAAGAGTTTGAATAAATGAGACTTGAATCCTCCAAAAATTGAAAACAGTTGCATGTGGGACATCTAGAATGGGAGTAAGAAACGAAAAATAAGAAAATAGTGTGAAATGTGCATTGAGTTGAAAAAATGAAGAAAAAAGTGGAAAAGTAGTTGTGTAGTGTTCAAGGAGGGTGTAGTCACTTGTACCTAAATGATATCCTAACCTTACCTAAGCCTACATTACATGCGTAACAAAGTACTTTGAGATCTCTAACCGAATGAAGTCGAGTCAATGTTGTTTGAAAATATGGGCAAGCCTATGGTGTGGCACTTGTGTACATGAGATGATTCGTTGTGAGTATGAGTGTTTGCATTGTTGTCCATTGTATTGTGAATACTTTTGTGTGTTTTTGTGGGAAATTTCTTTTCTTGTGAGGGCATGAATACTAAGATCTATTGGTGAAGCTGATAGATTCCAAAATTGAGTCAAGGGAGGTTGTTAGTTTACTAGTAATTGTGAGTCACTTCTTGAGAATTCATGTTGTCACTTGATCATTCTAGAAAATCATTGAGTTTTGAAATTGTGATTGAACTTGAGGAAGTTGTGTGGAACGGATATCACTTCCATGCTTGGTAATTATTAGTACAAACTGAAGCCATGACCATGACCATGACCACTAGTTGAAATATGAGGCTAATATGCTTAAATTTAATGCCTCTTGTGTTTTTTTTTTAAATTTTGTTTTGCTTGAGGACAAGCAAAGTTTCTAAGTTGGGGGTGTTGGTGAGTGGTGGATTTACACTCATTTAAGGCTCTTTTCTTATGATTTTATGGCACTTTAGTAGAGAAAGAGGCTGATTACCCATTGAATGTAATAACCCTCCAGGTCATTTTCTTTGTTTTCCAATCTATTCAGCATTTAGAGCTTTTCTGTAGCGACCACAAGTCATAAATGACTTGCTGGAACTGACAGTTCGGTCGCTGGATCGTTCGTTTGGATTTTGTGCAAGTTTTCATATTTTGGAGCCTTTAAACTTGAATGGTTGACTTCAATCAAAAATTTAGGAAAACGGCCTCAAAATGCAAATCTGACCATTTAATTAGCTTTGGAAGGGCCATTTTATGCTAAGGGCATGGTTGGTTCGGGCCTCGAGACTTCTGGTGTGAGTTTGTGCCGTTAGGCGTTTTAACTTTGAAGCTTAAGCCAAAGGGTTCACTTTGGTCAACATTCTTTGTAAACATGCTCGGATGTGAATTACGTCCTTGCGGTTAGCTCTGGAATGTCGAGTTTGGTCTGGAACGACCTTTCATGTGGTTCCCTAGGCTTCCGGTCTCATTTTGAACCTTCTTGTGGTTTATAGCTACAAATGAAACTTGGGTGTGGGACCCACATTTCATCGAAACGACCTTGGATAGGAGTTTTTGATGGTTTAGTTGAGTCTAGAATGCCCATTTTGATGGCGTTGCTACTTTGTTTGCGCGCATGGGGTTCCAAATGAATCCCGGGCACCCCATCGGAGAATTCAGAGTTGGAGCAAACAAGCTAAAGTGATGATATCTCGTGCATGCTTTTAGCGACTAGATATCAGACTATTTGTGACAGGATTTCTACTTTTAGCGACCTGTTTCGGGTTTCATATTCAGAAATTTTAACTTTCAGCCCTCATTTTCATAAGGCGATTTATCCCTCATCTGAGCTTTGATTTGAGTGATTCGAAGTCCTGTGTGATCATTAGGAGTCTGACTACTTGGATTTGTGATTAGAAGCTGTTGAAAAACTTTTGTTTGAGGTAAACTTGAGCTCGAACTTGTTTCCTTTGCTTGGTTTTCTTGTTGATATTTGTATTTTTTGTTGCTATTTTCAGGCATCAGATTGTGTTCAATTTTGGAACACAATTTCAAGGCATAGTTTAGGACCTTTTGAGGGAGTGAATTTCAAGATTCCTGATGGGGGTCCCATATTCTCGTTTTGACTCAATTTTGGATCCATTTATAATTGACACAATTTTAGTGTCAAAACATCCGTAATGATGTTGTGATTGATAATTTAATAGTTTGGCGGTGTTCGAAAGCGTTTTAGATGCGAATAGCTCATGTGTGATGGATTCAGAGTGCTCGTGTTCAGCTTCGAGGTAGACTTCAGTCTACTTTCCTGATTGAACTTCTTAGATAATGCCTAGTATAAACTTCATGTAATTTTGGATGGTATTTACTAGGTATTTAGTTTTTCCTCTTGTTATTCCATGATTTCTTGATCCCGTAGGAGCCTTTTGCTTATTGTTGGTGTTGGTATCCTTAGTTTAGACTGTGGATTCGCTTGTAGAGTAGATGATCTTGCTTATCCTTATTAGTATTGATTCGTGGTTGCCTTAGACTAGGTTGGACATTAGATGTTTTAAGTTGTGTTTTATCGCCTCATAATTATGATTTGCTCCTTGTAGAGCTTATTCTAGGCGTTCTTCTTGCGTTGATGTTTGTGACCTTGGTGGCTCGTCGTAGCCGTGGGTTGGTTCTAGTTGTGCTCTATCTGGGACTGGAGAAGTGTGATTGGGGTAGGGCATCGTCCCTTGAGTTTGCTCCCCCTTTATTGATTTGAAATCTCTTCTTGATCCCTTTGATGTTGATTAGAAGTGGGAATATTGTATCCTTATTCAGCTTATTATTTATTGTTGGGCCTAAATCCGTGTGCGAGGACCAGTTGGATCCCAAGTTCGTACTCTCTGCTTTGGTAGCGTTGTTTAAGTGGCTGTATAATTATTTAATTTGGAGTGCCTTGTTTGAATGTTGGTGATGGCATGCATTGCATTGTGTGCTCATTCTCACAGATTTTATGGTACGATTCTGGCCATGCATTGGCATATTTACTGTTCATGATGAGACACTATTTTACTCCATTTTTATTCTAAACTGGTTTTAACGGGAGACGTACCACCTGGATTACTTGACTTACTGATTCTTGAGATTACGAGGCGTCTGAAACTTTCTCCTTTTTATACTTGAGATATTAGAGGCATCTGGGCTATGCTCAATTATTACTTGACTACTCGGTGCATCGACACGCTTTCTTGCATGTGTTTGATTTTATTTATTCCCCCCGGGTCACTCTTGCTAGCTGGGCGGCTTATGCCTCTGGGAGTGGACTGGCCGGCTGGGTGGCCTTGATACATGAGATCCTATTAGAAGTTGACACGCCCCCGAGTTACTCTTGCTAGTTGGGTGGCTTAAGCCCATGGGAGTAGACCGTGTGGATAGGCGGCATAGATTGATTTGTCACTCTTGCTAGCTGGGCTAGGAGTTGACTGGAGTCATATGGTTATGGTTTTAGATGGTTCTGTTGCTCACCCTGCATTCCTATGCATTACCTATTACCAACATACTTATTTGTTGTTTGTACCATCCAGTTTATGGGGGCCGGTTGGGTTATATTTGATGTTTGTACCTTCCAGGCTTATGGGGTCCGGTTAGGTTATTGTTTGACTATATTCTGTTCTCTACTATTGTTTTATTGTTACCTTATAGGTTTTGACTTTAGAATTGTGTTTTTCGGTCCTCATGAGACTCGGTAATCAACTTGGTATCTTAGTTGCTTGCGATTAGGTTGTTGGCTTGTTATCCAGGTGCGTTCTTGACCTGATTTCTTACCCCTTGTTTCCTATTTCTATTCTTTATTTCCTGGCTACTTTAGTATCTTGTTTTTAGTTACTTGTGCTATGCTTTCATTATTACTTGTTGTTTATGCTTGTGCTATCATTTGAGCTCTGTCGTCCATTGCTTGATGAGTACCATTTTTGGTACTCATACTACATTTCTTCCCCCTGCAGATTGCAATTGAGTTATCACTGTTGATTTGTTGTCGCACGGAGAAGCTTTGGATTTTAGAGATTAGGGTGAGCTTCAAGCGTCTAGAGCTACAATTTTCTGTCTGTTTTGGCTAGGCTTAGTATTTATATTGTATTTAGATACTGCCTCTACTTGTTTTGTAATTGTGAAAGCCTTGTACTCCTATTTCAGATTAGATGCTCAACTATTAACTAATGCCAGGTCTTGGGATGGTTCATGTATAGTGTATTTCCCTTTCTCTGCTTTGTTCGAAGCTTTTACTTTCTGTTGTTAGCTTCTTCTTGGTTGTCCGTTGCTTATGGCTCTAGGCAACAGGTTAGGCTTACCTTCAGGTCGGGTGTAGTAGGTTCCATCATGACTTTAGAAATAAGGTCGTGATAGTTTAATATCAGAGCTCTAAGTTTACCGGCATCATTGGTTTGAGAGAAAATTCCTAGTAGAGTCCTGCGGATCAGTGCGGATACGTCTGTATCCTATCTTCGGGAGGCTATAGGGCATTCATAAGAAAAAAAAATTATGACTCTTATCGTGTGTTTTTTCTTTGAGTAACCTTTAATATTGCTTCTTTGGAAATTACTCTCTCATTGGTGAATAACATAAAGCAACCGATGGACGTGCGCGGAGCATTAGCATATTCCACTAGAGTTTCAACATGTTATCGGGCTAGGAGGACTCAGTCGGGCATGGACCTTGAGGTCGGAGGCATTCCTAAGCATTTAGAGAGTCAGGGGGAAGCCCAAGCTTTGCCAGGGTCTTTTTCTACCTTGGTTCCTTGGTATTCAGTGTTAGGAGCTCCGAGCTCCTCCGAGGGTACACCTCAAGTAGGTACATTTCTTGGTGCAGCGGGTGCTCCTCAGAGAAAAGTTGGGTTGACTGGTCCCTAGAAGGGTTTATCATCCATTTATGACTATGTGTTGTGATTTCTAGAGCGGACTGGGCATAACCCTACATTGTTTTCTTCAGATCAAGAGTTGAGTTAGGGGTTGATCAGAGGGTTCACTTTGCCACTCTGGTTAGTAACGGAGAATCTAATATCATCAGGGTCTACCTTTCCCCTAGTTACGATTCATGTGTGGGCTATGGAACATGCATGCCTTAAGACTTACAGTGATGGTGGTAAGAGGCTTCGCCATCAACGGTGAAAAGATTCCACTTTGAGGTAAGTATCAATTCAGCGAGGGACATCTTTCTTTTTGACCAATCAGACCTATGGAGGTATCATCTTCAGTTTGGGGGGGTTTTGGGGTAGGTCATGGAGATGGCGTCATGTAGAGTTTAGGCCAGACTTCTCATGTTGGACCTTCGGGGTATTAAGTCTCATGTTACTCTAGTTGAGTCTTTGCAGGCAATTTCTCTCGATAATGGTTGTTATGGGTGTGGCGAGATAGGCCACTATGTTAGTGATTGTCGCAAGGCCCAAGTGCAGTTTTCTAGGGGTGGTTTTAAGTCTGGCAAAGGTAGACAGGGCAGATCAATGCATTCTTTGCGCCGGGCTTCATGCTATAAAGGTTGCTATGATTACGGAAAGTTGGGCCACTGGTCTATAGAGTGCCCTAGGTGAGAGTTGCTTTTCTAAATATTGCAGACATCTAATAGTCCCCAAGATGGGGTAGTGAGACTTAGTTGTACATTTGGGGAACTTGTTCATCAACCTACAATTTGTCTCCCGCATGGGACCATGATGAGAGGTATTCATCTAGATCAGTCTTATGGGTTATCGGCTCCTTCAGTTAGAGGTGGTGCCTTGGGTCTTGCTATTACTACATGAGGTGTTCATGTTGAGGCTGGAAACAATCCGCTCTATGCTTCTGCAGGTTGGTCAGAGGCTGAGGCTTCAGGTATCCCTTTTTTGGATGCAATTTTATGGTTTATCTCGTTGCTTCTTATTTAGTGTGATTTGTGGGTTTTATGCCCAATCAGGTTTATTTGGCTTATTATCTATCGCTGGCTTGTTATGAAAGCTTAATTTGAGGATTGTGTTTGTATTTTTCCCCTGTAGTTGATTTCTTTTAGTATTGGATTGGCTAGGCTTTGTTGCTTCGATTTGGCAATAGTGGTTGAGTAACTCCCCGTGCCTTTGACTTGATAGTCCTTTTGTGGTTGTGGCCTTGAGATTGTTGGTTTACTTTTTTTCCACCTTTGTTGTGTGCTTTTGTTGTGATGTCGATCCTTGTTTGATAGGTGGCTAGACCAGCTTTGCCCGATTTGAGTTTTGTATGTTGTAGGACCTAGTTGGCTTAGTTGTGAGCCGTCCCTTTTGAGAAGTGGTTGGGAGATTGCTAATTCTCGGAGTTGTGTGTTTGGTAGTTAGCCTTTCTTAGTTGTGTTAGTCCTTTTTGGTTGCATTCTCCTTTTGCTCTTGTCTTTCCCCGATTGTAGAGTTCTGTTTACGCTCGTTCAACTCCTTTTGGATTCGTCTATTTGAGGTTGTGGTCTTTGAGGTTGGTTATGGACAGTTGGAAATTAGAGGTGTGATCCCTTGTTGTGCCTGGACTAGTTGTTGTATTATTTCTTTATTGCTGTGTGATAGCCCTCGAGGCCGGTGTATGATTTAAAGTCAGAATAATGGTGTTTATTTGTTATTTCAAGCCTTAGCGTTATTGGAAAATGGAAACTTGCTAAGAAGATTCATCTTTAGGATGGGTTCATGATAATATGTGGGATTTATGAGTTGGCTCTAGTTTAGGATGCGTGGTATTCTTTTGTCATGCTTGGTAGTTTTCATGGTTCGGGATAGGGTTGGTACCCTTGGGCTACTATCGATCAGTTGACTATGTTGATAGGCCGCTTACCAACTTGGTTTCCCTTAAGGTAGGTTGTTTAGCTTGGATTTGCGGTGGCAGAGCAGTTTATGTGCTTTTTGTGTCAATGTTTTAATAGTTCCTTTGATTTGAGTAGGTCCCTGGAGCAAGGCTTAGTGCTACCTTATCCTTCGCAAGATGGTCATCCTTTTGATTAGTGTGGTCAGATTTAGAAGGTTGTGTACCAGATGGGTTTGTTGGTTTTGAGGGTTAGAAATGGATGTAGGGGTTTTTCCCTGATCTGAGTTCCTTGTCTATGTAGTTGTCATTCATCGATGTTCAAGAGAAGCCTGTTGTTCTTCTAAGGTTGATGTTGTGTGGGCTTGTAGGAAGGTTTCAATTGGTGCTGGAGATATGCAGGATAGCTAAGGATTGGTAGAACGCTATTGGTGGTTAGAAGATAGTAGATGTGGAGCATAAGGTGAGTTTTCGATTTGGAGAGTTGGGTTGCATCTGCCATGGTCCTGCGTTTACTCAATTCTGTTGTTTTGGTGTGGTGTTGGTCTTTTCGGATGAATTTGGTGCTTTTAAGCATGTTTGGTTTCGTTGGGTGAGAGTTGGAGACCAAAATGGATTCGGAGGAGTTTTTGGAGTTTTGAAGTGAATTTGAGGGATTTCCTCTTATCCTGAGTTTTGTGGTGGCGCTGTTCAATCTGAGAGGGTGTCTAAGGGTCTAGCAGAGCATGTATACTCAATATCCTCATCTTTTTGTGCCATTAGTTTGACACTATCCGTTTACTTTCGCAGATGAAAGTCCTTTTAGTAGTGGATTTTGTAATGACCATCCAGGTCATTTTCTTTGTTTTCCAATCTTCTTAGTACTGAGATCTTTCTTGTTGAGACCACAAATCATTTATGACTTGTTGGGACTGACAGTTCGGTCATCAGGTCGTTCGTTTGGATTTTGTGCAAGTTTTCATATTTTGGAACCTTTGAACTTCAACGGTTGACTTCAGTTAAAAGTTCGGGAAGACGGCCTCAAAATGCAATTCTGATGGTTTCATCATCTTCAGAATGACCATTTTAGGCTAGGGGGATGGTTGGTTCGGGCTTCGAGACTTCTGGTGTGAGTTTGTGCCATTAGGCGTTTTAAATTTTAAGCTTAAGCAAAAGTTGACTTTGGTCAACATTCTTGGTAAACATGCTCGGATGAAAATTCTGTCAACGCGGTTAGCTCTGTAATATCGAGTTTGGTATAGAACGACCTTTCGTGTGGTTCCTTAGTCTTCCGGTATTATTTTGAACCTTCTTGTCGTTTTTAGCTTAAAACAGAACTTGAGTGTGGCACCCACTTTTCATTGAAACGACCTCAAATGACAGTTTTGATGGTTCCGTTGAGTCCGAAATGCCTTATTCGATGGAGTAGCATATTTCGTTTGCACGCACAGGGTTCTGAATGAAACCCGGGCACCCCGTCGGAGAATTCGGAATTGGAGCAAACCAAATAAAGTGCTGATATCTGGTGCAGCCTTTTAGCGAATAGATATCAGACTTTTAGAGACTAGATATATACTTTTTGCGACAAGTTTCGGGTTTCATATTCAGAAATTTCAGCTTTCAGCCCTCATTTTCAAAAGGCGATTTCTTCCTCATCCGAGCTTCGATTTGAGTGATTCTAAGTCCTGTGTGATCGTTGGGAGCGTGACTACTTGGATTTATGATTAGAAGCTGTTGGAGAACCTGCGTTTGAGGTTATATTTAGCTTGAAACTGCTGCCTTTGCTTGATTTTCTTGTTAATTTTGCTGTTTTTGTTGTGGCTGTTTTTGGATTTTGAATTGTGTTCAATTTTGGAACACAAGTTCAAGGCTTACTTTAGGACCTTTTAACGGAGTCAATTTCAGGATTTTCAGTGCAGGTCCCACATTCTTGTTTTGACTCAATTTTGAGTCCATTTCCAATTATTGCGATTTTAATGTTAAAATATCTGTAATGACGTTGTGATTTATAGTTTGATAGTTTGGCTGTATCCGAAAACGTTTTAGATGCAGAAAACTCATGCATGATTGATTAAGAGCGCTCGTGTTTGGCTTTGAGGTAGGCTTCGGTCTACTTTCTTGATTGAGCTTCTTAGATAAATCCTAGTATATATTTCATGTAATTTTGGATGGTATTTGCTGGGTATTTGTTTTCCTCTTATTATTCCGTCATTTCTTGAGTCCATAGGAGTCTTAGGCTTATTATTGGTATTGGGATCCTTAGTTTAGACTGTAGCTTCGCTTGTGCAATAGATGATCTTGCTTATCCTTGTTAGGATTGATTCGTGGTTGCCTTAGACCCGAGTCGACATTAGATGCTTTGGGTTGTGTTGTATCACCTCGTAGTTATGATTTGATCCATGTTGGGCTTGTTTCTGGGCATTCTTCTGGTGTTGATGCTTGTGACCTTTGTTGCTCGTCATAGCCATGGTTGGTTCTAGTTTTACTCAATCTGGGACTGGAGTGGTGTGATTGAGGCAGGGTGTCATCCTTTGAGTTTGCTTCCCCTTTATTGATTTAAAATCTCTTCTTGATCCCTTTGGTTGTTGATAAGTTGTGGGCATGTTGTATCCTTATTGAACTTATGATTATATTGTTGGGCTTAAGGTCGTGCGCGAGGACCAGTTGGATCCAATATTAGTACTCTCTATTTTTTTAGCATGGTTTCAGTGGCTATATAATTATTTGATTTGGAGTGCCTTGTTTGAATACTGGTGATGACATGTATTGCATTATTTCTTCATTCTCACAGATTTTGTGGTACGATTTTGGCCCATGCATTGCCATATTTATCATTCATGATGAGACACTATTTTACTAAGTTTTTATTTTAAACTTTTTTTAACAGGAGTCATACAACCTGGATCACTTGACTTACTGATTTTTGAGATTACGAGGGTCGGGGACATGCTCCATTTTCCACTTGAGATATTAGAGGTATTTGGGTTGTGCTCAGTTTTTACTTGGCTACCCGACGCATCAACGCCCTTTCTTGCATGTGTTGATTTTACTTATGCCCCTGGGTCACTCTTGCTAGCTGGGCGGCTTACGCCCCTGGGAGTGGACTGGCTAGCTGGGCGGCCTTGATACCTGAGATCCTCTTCGTAGTTGACACGCCCCCGAGTCATTCTTGCTAGCTGGGTGGCTTACGCCCATGGGAGTAGATTGTGTGGATGGGTGGCCTAGATTGATTTATCACTCTTGCTAGCTGGGCTAGGAGTTGACTAAAGTCCTACGGTTATAGTCTCGGATTGTTCTGCTGCTCACCCTGCTTTCCTATGCTTTACCTATCACCAGTATACTTGTTTGTTGTTTGTACCCTCTGGTTTATGGGGGTCGGTTGGGTTATGTTTAATGTTTGCACCTTCCGGGCTTATGGGGGTCCGGTTAGGTTATTGTTTGACTCTATTATGTTCTCTTTTATTATTTTATTTTTACTCGGTAGGTTTTGAATTTAGAACTGTGGTTGTTGATTCTCCTGACACTGGGTATTCGACTTGGTATCTTAGTTACTTGCGACTAGGTTGTTGGCTTGCGATCCAGCTGTGTTTTTGACCCATCTTCTTACCCTGTGTTTTCTATTTCTATTCTTTATTTCCTGGCTACTTTAGTATCTCGTGTTTAGTTACTTGTGCTATGCTTTCCTTATTACTTGTTGTTTATGTTTGTGCTATATTTTGAGCTCAGTCGGCCATTTTCTACTGAGTACCGTTTTTGGACAAGGAAAAAGCCTCTGGATGGACTCTTGGAAATCAGTCGGAGTCCGATAAAAATAAACTAGACATGCTACCACACTGAAGGGTCAAAATCAACAAAAACACATTCAATCGCATCGGGGACTACACTAGCCATT
>JAJONR010002824.1:0-71192 GCA_029582245.1 Solanum etuberosum
ACTATTAGATAGTATCACACTAAATCTCTGTTGATAATTCTTTTCTTATTAACTACCTCCTTGGTCCGGCAAGTAGCAACAAGGCGAGTTCTAACGTTGGCCACCGTTAAAAAGACTTCTAGGCGAAAGAATTACCAATACATGTATCAACACTATTCAAGAATTACTTAGTTATTATTCATACGTTGTTAATTGCTCATGGTTCCCACAACCCTAGTTGTGGATTTAGTTACTCATGCTTGAAAGAACACAATTCGTATTTTAGTAAAGAGAATTCATGAACTTACATTTAGAGTAGAAGAAACCCATAATCTCAAATTGAATTTCAAAGCGAAAATCTTATAAACCGAAATCCGGAAATCAAATTGCCAAAGTTTGCAAGTTAATTCCCAAGAAACTATCAAGAACTAAAAGTAAACAATAATGTCTAACCCCCAAAACTGAGGTTTACATACCCTATTTATAGAAAAACATGTCCTAAACAAAAAGGAAACAAAATAAGAAAATAAACTTTCTGGACGCGGCTTTGGTCGACGACTCGACCTACGGACCGTGGGTTGACCTACGGTCCGTAGGTCCCCTCCGTTGGTCAACACTTAGACTTTTTCTGCAAGGCCTGGAACCTTCAACTCCCAGTTCTTCACTGACGGACGTGCAGGACAAACCGTAGGTTGGGTCCTCTTCCGTGGCTCCACACTTAGGATTTTCATCAGGTACTGGAACTTCGACTATCTGAACACCTTCTACGGACGTGCAGGACGACCCGTAGGTCGACCTACGGTCCGTAGGTTGCTTCGTGGTTCCACACTTGGTCAGACTTCCCTGATGCTCCCATCTATGCCCACCATCGACGGACCGTCATAGAACCTACGGTCCGTAGGCCCCTTCGTGGGTGGCTGCTTCTGCAGATTTTTTAGCCGTCATCTCACTAAATCGCGTCCAAGCCTATTTCCTGCAAACATGACACAAAAACATTATTTCCAATACAAAATGGTCCTAGACACACACAACTCTTAAGTGAAATGTATTAAAAATACCGTAAACTCACGATATATCAATTTTTAGCCCTTAATTTTTCGACTTCCTCCTTACTGTCAGAGCTAGTACCAGGTCCTTGAGAGATAGCTTGTTGAAGTTGGGCCCTAAGTCTAGCAATTTCCACATCCTTTCCACTCAAAACAGCCGTGAAATCCTCCAACTCACGCTTAAGAGTGTCCTCTTTCTCAAGAATCTCAGAGACATGGGACTTGTCCTTGACTTTACCCTCAACACACTCACATTCCAAGAGTGTGCCTGCAGAAAATGTTTGTTTTATTGTCCTTGCCACTCCCCTGCCCAGAGGCACCCCAAAGTGTTCGAACACATGATTCAGGAGGTATCCATAGGGTATTCCATGCTTGGCATTCTTCTAGGTCATGACTCTATGCATGTGCTCAAGCATAATTCCAGGAAGGCTAATAGCTTCAATTTCGTCCAGCTGCTCCATGAGAAATAGGTCTGCTGCGGATGTCACTGTTCTCTTTTCACTTCTGGGCAAGACCACCTTGTTGACAAACTCAAAGAATAGCTGATACTCTCCCTTGAGAAACTTTTTAGGAAGCCCAACACATTTCACATACCCATACTTGGTAGCACGTTGATAAAACTCAGTAGAGGGCCTACATCATTCAACATACCTGATCCCTTGAGAGGGAACTCCCAATATAATTCCCAAACTTTCTTTACTCAAGGTAATCTTCACTTCTCGCACAGTTGTCTAAATCCCGCCATCATCAAGAAGTTTCATTTTGTAGTAGAACTCGCGTACCTCTATCTCATGTAGGTATGGCACTGGACACTCAAACAAGTTTTCCCAACTTTGCAAGGAAACAGAATCATAGAGAGTGCACATACCCAGTTCTGTGAGAATTTCATAATCAAACACCCTCCCATTGAGTACTTTTTGCCTTTTAAGTTTAGCAATGCGTTCCTCCCTAGTAAGGACCTTTTCTTAATCTGTTCTTTGTGTAGTCAAACCTGGTCCCTTGACAGACTTGGATTTAGAAATAGCCCTGGTGGTGACCCTTGCCATTTTGGCTGGTGGTTTCTTGCTATATTTAATGCTCCTCTGAGCCTTTATACGTTTCTCTTCCGCCTCCTTTTGCCTTTTGGCCACAGCTCTAACAATATCTTCAGATTCAGTGTCACTTGAACCTGTCTCCTGGGTTAACAATATGGGGTTTTCAATAGGCACACTGTCAATCTTTCTTTCCCTTCGATTTCTGACCCCTTCGATTTGGGTAGTACCCCTTGTTACATATTTCCTGTCTTCTCCCCTTTTTGTGGATTCAACCACCTTCCCTTTCCCTTTCCACTTCCTTTTCTTTTCAGATTCAATAGGTACGTCAGGACCTCTAGCCTCAATTGCAGTTTCAGTTCCTGCAAGATCAGAGGCAGACACAGTTGGAGCATGTGCTCCTCTAACACCTTTTCTTGACCAAGAGAGAGGGACTTCTTCATCGTCTGCTTCACTAGTAACTCCCACAGTTTCAGGAGTTTGGTCAAACACAGGTTGAACCTTGTGAGGGACCTGTTTCGGTGACCTACACTCAGCCTTTAAGAACGGTGCCTGAATATCTCCTCTGAGTGATGCCAAACTTTTTACCACCAGTTCCTCTGCAGCAGCCAAAATATTAGACTTCGTTCCTTTACCCTCAGGCAAATCCCCGTTGAAAAGCCTTTCAGACATAATGGAGGATACAGGGTCTGGTTGAGACACAACATCGATCTTCAGTAGGTACCTCAGCAGCAGGCTTGACAACTGACTAAGCCTCAGAATTTTGAGAATTTTTCCCTGATAGAACAAGTGTTGGGGAACAGGGTAAGTTTTCCATAGGTTTGGGTAGGGGAGATTCCAACACTTCAGTGTGGGGTGTGAGAGATTCACCAGTTTCACCAAGCCCACACACTGGAGTAGATGGAGAAGCCTCAATGGGAAGAGTTGAGAAATTGAAAGAACTAGGGTTTTCAATTTCTGGGGAGAGAGAAGTTTTGGATGGAGATGAAGTATTTGACATTTTTCCAAGAAGAAGGAGAAGAGCAATCGGAGATGAGGAGACAAAAATTGAAAAGAGAGAAGATATTTGAATTGTTTGGATACCACAAGATTGAAAAAAAATGACTTATTTATGCATGGTAGTGGGTCCCTGAACAGAGACGACCTTTGAGTTTTAAACTGAAAAGACGTCTGTAACTAACAGAATAAACGGGGAGATGACATGTGGCAGTGATCGTTGACAGAATACAGTGTAGTAAAGTGATACTAACCTTGCAAGAGGACCATGTCCCTTGCTATAGAAAACCCTGGATGTTATGACTAGATCTTCCCTTTAGCCGGAATGCCATGAGTGTATACTTGCAGTGAGGTACCAGAGATGAATTAACAAACAATAAGCAATAAAGCAAGTGTAGATACTTTCCCTCCTTAGCATAGTCAAGAGGAGGCTGCATGTAAATATGTTGTGAAGTCAGTTTAGCGTATGCATTCCCAGGCTTAGTCTATTCTTGATAAACTGCTCTTTGCTTAGTGCCTTTGTGAAGATGTCAGCCACTTGATCCTCCGTCTTACAGAATCTCATCACCATATTACCTTGGTCCACATTGTCTCTAAGGAAGTGATGTCTCACATCAATATGCTTGGTCCTCCTATGCTGAACATGATTTTTTACCATGTTCATTGCCCTTGTGTTATCACACATAAGAGGAATAATATCTGTGAGGACACCAAAATCTTCAAGTTATTGCTTGATCTACAAGAATTGAGCACAACATGAAGCAACAGTCACATACTCAGCTTCAACAATGGACAAGGCTACTGAGTTCTGCTTTTTAGTTCCCCATGAGATCAGTGATGACCCCAGAAAATGTGCCATGCTTGAGATGTTTTTCCTGTCAACAAGAAAACCTGCATAATCAACATCAACATATCCAATTAAATCAAAAGAATCCTAGGAAGGATAGTATAAGACCAGGTCCTGAGTTCCCTTCAAGTATCATAGGATCTCTTTGCTACCTTCAGGTGTGACTCTTTGGAACTGCTTGAAATCTAGCACACATCCCCATGCTAAATACTATGTTTGGTCTGCTTGCAGTAAGATAGAGGAGAGAACCAATGATTTCTCTCTACATTGTTTGATTCACATCAGTGCCTGCATCATCCTTGTCAAGTTTGGCATTTGTGCTCATTAGAGTATCAATTATCTTGGCATCCTGCATGCTAAATTTTTTGAGTAGTTCTTTGATGTACTTCTCCTGACAGATTGAAGTGCCCTGAGGAGACTGTTTGATTTGCAACCCCAACAACAAACTAAGTTCTCCCATCATACTCATTTCAAATTCACTACCCATCAGTGCTGCAAACTCTTTGCATAGAGGATCTGAAGTAGCTCAAAAAATTATGTCATCTACATATATTTGCACTACAAGGAGCTTCTTTCCTCTAGACTTCGGGAACAATGTGTTGTCAATTTTTCCTCTTTTCAACCCATTTTCTAGAAGAAAATTTGACAGTCGCTCATACCAGGCTCTAGGTGCTTGCTTCAAGCCATACAATGTTTTGTCTAACTTCAACACATGGTTGGGCAGGTCAACATCTTCAAATCCCGGAGGCTGTTTAACATAGACCTCCTCCTTCAGATAACTATTCAGGAAGGCACTCTTAACATCCATCTGAAATAGCTTGAACCCCATGTAAGTGGCAAAAGCTATTAGGATTCTAATTGCTTCCATTCTTGCTACAGGTGCAAACGTTTCATCATAATCAATTTCTTCCTCTTGATTGTATCCCTGCACCACTAGTCTTAACTTGTTTCTTTTGATTATTCCATGTTCATCCAGCTTGTTTCTGAACACCCATCTGGTCCCAATAATGGTTCTGTTGAGGGGTCTGGGGACCAGGTGCCATACTTTACTTATTTCAAAATGATGAAGCTCCTCTTGCATTGAAATTACCCAATCGGCATCACTTAAAGCCTCTCTAATGTTCTTGGGTTCAGTGGTGGAGATGAAAGCTGAAAAAGCAACTAGATTTCTTGTCTTGGATCTAGTTTGTATTCCAGATTCAAGGGGAGACGCAAGATTGTCTAGAGGATGGGAGGACTGATGTTTCCATCCTATTTTTCTTGTGCTATCCTGATCATGTTCAACAACTTGTTCATTGAATTCAGAGCCTTCATTGTGAGTTTCTTCTTCATGAGCAGCATTGGTGGCATCAGAGGGACCAAGTTCTTCCAAGGGTTCTGCAACAACTTCTTCATTCAGATCCTTTTCAACCACATGGTCTTGAATTAGGCTATCTCTTTGAGTCTGCATTAGCTCCTCCAGTTCAAGATCTTCCCTATTTTCAAGGTTGTTCATTTCACCAGATTCATCAAATATAACATGCACACTTTCTTCTACACACAAAGTCCTTTTGTTGTAGATTCTGTAGGCCTTGCTTGTTGAAGAATACCCCACGAATATCCCTTCATGACTCTTTGGATAAAACTTGTCAAGATCATCCTTCCCATTGTTCAACACGAAGCACTTGCAACCAAAAGCTTTTAGATAACTGAGTGATGATTTTCTTTCATTTAGCAGCTCATAAGGGGTTTTCTTGAGCACTGACCTGATGAGACATCTGTTAGTGACATAACAAGCTGTATTTACTGCTTCTGTCTAAAATTCATTGCAAGACCTGAATCAATGAGCATAGCTCTGGCAATGTCCACCAAGAACTTATTTTTCCTTTCTACAACACCATTTTACTGAGGAGTTCTAGGAGTAGAGAAGTTATGATGAATCCCATGGTCAGCGCAAATGCCTTCGATTTGGGCATTTTCAAACTCTGTACCATGGTCTGATCTGATACTTTCAATCCTGCAATTTAGTTTCAACTGAATTCCTTTTGCAAAGATCATTAGTACTCCAGCTGTTTCATCCTTTATTCGTAGGAACATGTTCCAGGTGAATCTGGAGAAATCATCAACAATCACCAAGATGTATTTCTTCCCATCTCTTCTTTGAATTCTTATTGGTCCAAAAATATCCATGTGGAGAAGCTCTAATGGCCTGGTTGTGTTGACACCTTTCTTTTGCTTGAAAAATGATCTTGTTTGCTTCCCCCGCACGCAAGCATCACATATTTTGTTCTCAGAAAATTTCAACTTGGGTAGTCCACCTACCAGGTCCCCTGCAACCAATTTGTTCAACAGGGATGAGCTTACATGTCCCAATCTTCTGTGCCACAGATCTGCATTTTTAGATTGAGCACTCAGACATGTGAGATTATCCCCTTTTATGGAGTCGAGGTCCGCCACATACATATTCTTGACCCGCCTGGCAGTAAGAATGACCCTGTTGGAAACAAGATTCGTGACTATGCATTGATTTGACACAAATCTCACTTCATTTCCTTTTTCACAGATCTGAGACACACTAAGTAGGTTGTATTTCAAGACATTCACATAATACACATTGTCTATGGAGTGTTCCACAGATCTTCCAATCTTCCCACTACCAAGAATGAATCCCTTTTTGTCGTCTCCAAATGACACACCACCACCTTGGTGTGCTTCCAAAGAGAAGAAGTTTTGAGTTTCTCTAGTCATATGCTTTTAGCAACCACTGTCCATGAACCAACATTGACTGCTTCCTCTCTTCTGTAAAAGAATCACTTGTTAGATTTAGGAACCCACTTGAGATGGAGTTCCCAAAAACTATCAAGAGGTTTGATGAGAAACCTTCCAGTCTAAGGAGGCAAAGTGTTCTTGCTAAAAAGATATCTAGGACCAAGTACTTTCCTTTTCTCTACTTTCTTTCTCTCAGATTTAATAAAGCTTTCTTGATTTTCTTTTACCCTTTTCAAAGACTCACAGTTTCTTTTCAAGTGACCATTTCTCCCACAATGGGTACACAACAAGTTATCAGACACTGACACATACTTGCTATGAGGGATATAGGGAGGTTTTATATTTTGACACCCTAAGCTTTTCCCACTGTTGAATTTCTGATATGTCAAGTTAGAGAGAATCTTAGAAGAGTCAGTTCATTTCAGGGAATGATTTAACTCTTCTTTGACTCGACTTAGGTCCTTTACTAGTTGTGAGTTTCTCTCAAGAGCAGCGGCTAGTTTGGACTCAGAAATTTTTAGACTTTCCTCTAGATCAAGTTCAAAACAACTGATTTTCCTCTTTCCACTCTCAGAGGTACCAGGTTCCTCTTCAAGTTGATGACTCTTAGTCTCCAGAATACTCAACCTAACATTCATTTCAGACATCTGAGAGATAGGGCGGATTTTTCATCTTCACAGAGATTCATATTTTCACTCAAAATCAAATTTTCATTTGTTAATTCATCAACAGAGTCAATAGATACAACAACAAGTTTTCTCAAATTTTTAATTGACAATGTATCTAAATCGCCTTTAAGATAAAAAAGAGTTACCTCATCATTTTCATCTTCGTCATTAGATTTATCCATCAATGAGAATATGGAGTTGAAAACAGTCTCATCATCCTTGACTTCCATCATCGAGACATCTTCATGATGTTCTTCCTCTTTAGAGTCACTGGAGGCGTTTCCCCATACTGCAAAGGCCTTCTTCACCACTTGATCTGCGTTGGCCTTTCTTTTAGCATGGTCAGGTACCTGGTCCCTTCGTCGTAGTTTGAAGTCTTGCACTTCATGTTTTTTACTCTGACAGTCTCTCATAAAGTGGCCTGGTTTTCCAGACTTGTGACAAAGATCGTTGGCATTTGTTGTTCTGCTAGTGGTTCCTTTCTTCTGAAATCCTCCATGCTTTTTGACTATTTTTTGAAACCTTCTAGTCAAATAGGCCATTTCATCCTCATCTTCAGAGACATCATTTTGAGATATCTTCAGCGCCACTGATTTCTCCTTTTTTCCTTTTCTCTTGGATGAATCCTGCTGCTTGTTTAGCTCATAAGTTTGCAAGTTTCCTATCAACTCATCCATAGTGAGAACTTTTAGATCTCTGGGCTCAGTGATAGCATTCACCTTGCTTTCCCATGATTTGGGAAGAACTCTGAGAATTTTTCAAACTTGTTTGCTTGGATGAATGGGCTCACTAAGACACCTTAGTTCATTTGTGATGGAGGTAAACCAGGTGTGCATCTCATGGATGGTTTCACTCTCCTTCATGCTAAAATTCTCATATTGAGTTGTTAACATGTCCACCTTAGACTCCTTGACCTGAGTTGTTCCTTCATGGGTTGTTTTCAAGCAGTCCTAGATTTCTTTTGCAGTCTCACAGGCAGAGATCCCGTTGTATTCATCTGCACCAATCCCACAAACCAATAGCTTCTTAGCTTTGTAGTTTTTTTCGATTTTTTTCCTGTCAGCTTCATCGTACTCTCTTCTGGACTTGGGAATTACTTTAGTAAGATCTCCTTCCTTCACATCCTTGGTAGGGACGTAAGGACCATCGAATATTACATCCCACAGTTCGCTGTCCTCTGCCATAATGTAATCATGCATCCTGGCCTTCCACCATCCATATAATTGTTCATTGAATCGAGGTGGACGAGTCGTGGATTGACCTTCTTCTAGACTTAGTGGAGCAGTCATTCCTTCAGGATCTTCCTTCTCTTGGTGTTAACCAGATAGAGAAGTCACGCTCTGATACTGATTGTTGGAATGTATGCATCCACTAATGATTACAGGACCATGTCCTTTAGTACAGTTAAAATACTGAAAGTAAATAACTGGAAAAAAAAATGAACACACGAGATTTTACGTGGAAACCTCCTTCCTCAAGGGAATAAAACCACGACCTGACACACATAATTTTCAACTGTTTTTACTAATCTCCAAGCAAAAGTGAATATAGATTTCAACTACAACAATGAGACTAAACTATTAATCTCACACTAACTAATACACCTATTACTTACTGAGCCAAAGCAATGCATTCACTGCCCACTATATTAACTATCACTAATCAATATAGACTTCAACAGTAAGACACAAAGTTAACTCTAACAATGTTCTCTCACCGACTCACACAAAGGTTTGAAATGTTTCTTATAAGAGTGAAACGAATCCTACAAGTTTAGCACAATACAAACATTCAAAACAACATCATATACAGAAAGCACTTCTTTCGTTGATCAGGTCCCTTGCTGTATTTTGTATTTGAAGCTTGGTTTCTTTCTCTTTGAATGAATGAGTTGTTACAAGTTGTTCGTTCCTTGATTATATATGTTGACACCCAATTTTGACCCTCCACAATATAAATTAATCATCGAGCTTCTTCAATTTCAAACGATTTAAAATAGTTAGTTTTATAAAAAAAAAAAAAAAAAAAAAACATAAATATAGTTTGCAAGTTATTTTAAATAGTTTCGTCACTTTTTATAATTTGTAAATAATATATATGTTTTTATATAATTATGTATATAATTAATGTATTTTATGAATATTCAAAAATCATCTCAAAAAGATTTTATATTTTAAATATTTTTTTAGTGATGTTCATAATTTTGAATTAATGAGTTTTATGAAATTCAAAATACTTTCAAGTTATTTTTAAAGTAATTTTGTCATTTTTAATAATTTTAAATAATAAATATGTATATTTTTACAATCACGTTATTTTATAAATATTTGAAAATCATCACAAAGATTTTACAGTTTAGTTAAATATTTTATTAATTTACTTTAAGTTATAGTTATAATTTCGAGTTAATTAGTTTGTAATTAAATTAATTATTTTATAATCGAATTAATTATTGTATTTCGTTAAGATTAATAAGCTCGTTAATTCATCTTATATAAATTTTAACTGAATTTACTAATTAAATTTAATTCGGCTAATTTCTTAACTCCACATGGCAAATTGATCCTATTACCAACCTAACCCATTTTCACTTCCCAATTTTCAGCCAACTTTGGCCCAAACTTTGAGCCCAATTCCCTTAAACCTTTATCAGCCCACCAATTCCAGTCAATTACAAAGACCCAGCCCACCTCAGCCTTGTCCAAATACAACAGTAACGCCCAGACCCGACCGACCCCATACGCCTTCTTCTTCTTCTTCTTCAAACCCAAATCGCGAAGAAACCCAACAACAATACGTACAGCAAACATACCCGACCGACCCCCTGTACGTCGTCTTCCTCCAGCAGTCCAAAACGAAATCCGGCGAGAAATCAGCAAAAAGTCGCGACCAGTCCATCAACGCCCAGAAATCCCCGGAAAAAGCGGCGCCGATTCCACCTGCAGCAGCCGTGTCTCCATCCCCTTTTCCCCCTTTTTTAGAATTTCCCATCCCCTTCACTATTGCCTCGAAAAAGAGCATTTCGAATTCAAAATCATCCGAAGTTTCTGCCCGTTTTCCCCCTCGATTCTCTCCTATATATTCCTCTTCTTTCACTGTTTGAGGGGGCGGCTGGAAAAAGACACAAAAATTTCCATTCAAAACAATGATTTTCTTACTTTAAAAAACCATAAAGTTTCATCAGCCAAAACAAAAAGGAAGGAATTCACATGTTGTGGACCTTGAAATTTTCGCAATCAAAAGCTTAGTCGATTATTAGTTTGGCCGATTCAATGCTCTTCTCAGGCGTGTTTGTGGAAGCTCCTCGTAGCTAGCTCATTCTCGTACCAGGACGCTGCCTTCAAAAAGGTAACATTATTTTCTCTTGCATTCCGTTTCAATATCGTTTGTTATGTGTCAAGCTTTGATCTTGATTCCGCCTTTAGGTGTATCTACTTAACTAGTTCTAGTTTAGTATTGGTATATTGTGACTTGTTTCTTTGATTATTTGATTCCCTTGTTTGCCTCGCCTTCCTGTGAGTCTCTTAGCAATGAGTAAGAATCAAATTTTAATAAAGTTTCTTTTAGTATTAGATAGTAGTTGTTAGATTCGTTGGCTTAATATTATGCCTGCGAAACAAGTTCGTTTCTGTTTTGTTTTTGCTTGAAATGGTTTCGTATTCATTTTGTTTCAAATGTTAAGTGTATAGGTTGTTTAGATAGACTTCTTCACCATTTTAGGTGTTACAACTTGTAGTATCATCATTAATGGGTGATGCATGTTATTTTTGCCTGTTTGAACTTAATGTTCAATGTGTTTTGATGTTACTGTACCAATTGAAGGCATTTGAACCTTACAGTGATGTCTTTCCCATGTAGGATAATTTTTCTCTAATTTCGTATCTTGTTTTCTCATTCTAGAATGATCTCAGTATTACTATAGCTAGAATGCTTTAGAATGATAGCTTTCTTTTGTTCAAAATTACAAATTTGCATTCTCTGTAAAGTCCCATTTTTTAAGTCTAGTTTTTAATTGAGCATGCTGCCGATTAGTTTCTCTTTACTGCATTTTCAGCATCTATCTTCATCTGATCGGTTTATTCCCTCCATGTATCAGTTGTAGTTATTTATTTTCTTTAAAAATGTTTCTGTGGGCTGCTGTTGTTAATTTTTGTTGTGATGTGAAGTTAGACTAGCGATATTAAGTTCTAGAGAATGATATTTTGCTCTTGATTCATACTCAGTCAAAGTCTCTTTGTTTAGTTCGAGCGATTCACTATGTAGCGATTTGTGATATCTAGTTTGATGCCAACACTTCAGAAATCTATCGTTTCATGTTTTAGTTTAGATTTCCCCGTCTATTATGGTGTAAGAAATGTTCTATTTATATAGACACTTACTAATATATTTGTTGCTCAATAGTTGCCATAACTTATATATAACAGTAGT
Source organism: Solanum etuberosum (assembly GCA_029582245.1). Taxonomy (NCBI): domain Eukaryota; kingdom Viridiplantae; phylum Streptophyta; class Magnoliopsida; order Solanales; family Solanaceae; genus Solanum; species Solanum etuberosum. Next base: position 11,744 of record JAJONR010002824.1, read on the forward strand.
ATTTCTTCAGCTTTCGTGCATCTGTTAATAATTTATAGATAGTATTCTGCTTGCTCCATTCCTTGCTGAGATAGGTCACTAAGGTTAATGTTCTTTTCTGAATTAGCATTATTTGTTAGATTCTTGTTTAAATGTTGGTGCTTATAACTCATGGAATCATGAGTGCATTTGCTGATATAATACTCCAGTAAGTCATTGCTTTTAAATTTGGTGGTTTTGAGCAGATCATTGGTTAAGGTTTAGTGGATATATGCTATTTTATATAGTTTTCTTTATGTTCGCTTTTGGTTCGATTTTTTCCACTCATGTGTTCATGATCTATACATTGTTCTCTACAAATTAAATGCCCTTTTAATGCAATTTTGAGCTGATATTAATTCATTACTCCTTTCTTTGTATGCATGACACTTGAGTCCATTCATGGACTCTCCTCCTTGCATTATGTTGGGCTAATCAGCCCAACATCCTACTTGAGTCGGCCTTCATCCTTGTTCGGATTTTGGAAGTTAATATACAGGGAAAGGGCAGCAAAAACAAAAGTCTCGGAAGCTGAAAAACGAGTTGTATATACTGATTGATATACAAACTTTATACACTGGTATACAGAAATCGTATACATGATATATATGGCCAGGAACTGATATACAGGTAAAAAATGCGAAAATACAGAGATGAGGCAAAATACAGGTGTTCGGAGGTGTTCGGAAGTAAGAGATACATGGAAAAAGCTGATATACACACTGATATACATTGCTATACAGCCGATGTATACAAAAATGGGAATTGGGTTAAAGCCCCAAAAATTTGCAGCGAAATTGGCCCAAGAAAGGTTAATTGACTTAGTCGAATACCCCAAAAGATGAATTATTTCTTTGTCTTGTTTTGTTTTTTTAACAAAATTCACTTTATCAACTTGTGTGTCCTTTATTTATTCAAATGTTTTTAGTCAAAACTTTTTATTTATTCTTCAATTAATTTAAAATAGTTTTCATGCTTTAAATTGGTACAAATTATTATTTTAAAAATGATTCAAGTAAATTTTAATTAATCTAGTTTCTGTTAAAATTCTAATCACTTGTCTTTAATTCAAATGTTTCAATTAAGGTCCCCTTTTCTTAAAAATAAAAAAATATTCTTTGTTTAGCTATTTTTTCAAGTTAATATTATAAATTATTTTTATAATCATTTTTCTAAAAAATGATCAAAATATAGTCTAATCAAGTCGTAGGATAACCACGTGTTAGCGGACACTTCAAATACTTTAAAAACCTTCTTGAAGTGTAAATGAGAACCTCTTATCCATTTTCTTTAAATTTTTAAAGACTTAATCTGTTAGAATTTTTTTAAATTATAAGTTTTCTTAATTTCTTTAAAAATTAAGTGGCGACTCTTTTCTAAATATTTTTCTCAAATTGTTTTATACTTGGAACATTTCAAAAGTGATTTTTCTAAAGATAGTAAAATTACGGCATAACAATATCAATCAAGAAGAATTGTTGACCATTGGTGTCACGCCTCGAGCCTAAATTTTGGACGGGACTGACACTCGAGAACCATTGCTGGCCCAAAACGAACCCTTGGCCTGACTTACTACTCAGCGGAAGACTTTACTCAACAAAGATAAACTCATGAAATAAACTTAGAATATTGTAAATGACACATTCAACTGGTCAATGAGGCAACTAAAGTTTTATAACAATACAATTGAAATGAAGAAGACTAATGAACTAATAATGTCTAACTATCTATGAAGCCTCTAATATTATGAGGGATGTCGGGACAAGACCCTCGGTCATCCTAACAACTGAAATGATAAACAATGATAAAAGGGATTCTCTGGAAAGCAAGGAGGCTCACCAACAACTCTGAATGCTCAATTGGATCAACGAAGCACTGGGTGTTGATCTTGTTTACCTGTATCTGTATCATAAAAGATGCAGGTCAAATGGCGTCGGTACATGGAAGGTACGAACGAGCATGTGAGGGAAAATCTAAACAATACATAAGCATGAATTGGGATCTGAAAGAAACACTTACCCCATCTCTACTCAACTCAATGCAGAATTAAAACACAATATAGATGCAGTTTATATAAAGCATTTGAAACAGTAGATAACATCTCGAAGTATTGAAAAATATAATAATATCTCAGTTGTATATAAAAATACAAAAATAAACTCTGTTTGGGAGATTCTCTAACCGACAACCATCACTATGAGCTATGTGATGATACAACATCTCGTTCACGCTGTCAGAACTGTCATATACCTTGTCGGCATATAGAACGTCTCAACTAAGTGGATCCAATAGACTATGCTAAAAAACAATAAGGAATCATCTAAAAAGTATGACCCTTTCTACCCACGTTAGCTACATGATTTATGGAGACTTGAGTTATCTAAACTCGTCCCTATATCGGTGCTCAATGCTACTCCCAAAATATACTCAGCTCATATGTTTAAAAACAGAACTCTTTCTGTGGTTTGAGATTATTACTCAACATCTTTCTCTTAAAAGAGATGGTACTCAGAACTACTCATGAAAACTCATTTGGAAATCGGTGTTTCCTCTCATCTCAAATGTGAAAACATTTACTCTTTGGAAATACTTAGTTCTCATATATCATGTTTAAGAAAATGAACTTCACTCTTACTCTTACTCAACTCAATGCTAAAGTCTTAAAACAATTGTAAAAGACTTTTTGAAAACAATCGAAGAACTCTCAAGACTTGACTTTTAGCTCTACCTTGAATTTGAATTATGAATTCAAGGGTTATGATCTCATGTTATGAATGATCTCATGATGTTTAGACGTACCTTAGAGTGTAGAAATCAATTAGAAAACGTAGGTACAATTCGAGGGAACTCAAACGAAAAGAAGTGGGAAAGGGTAGAGGACCTGGTGACCCTGGCGTACTGAGTGGCGCAGGGCGCCAGACCCTGAACTACAGAAGGAAAGTCGTGGCGTAGTGAGTGGCGTGGCGCCCCAGAGCCAAAACTACAGAACATAATTTGGGGCGCACTGAGTGGCACGGCACCCCACCCCTTTTCCCAGAAAACTTGACAAACTTTCTTACTCGTTTTTCGATCCTAATTCATCTAGAATCGAATGGTTTCTTCCCCAATCACTTAGATTCAAATACCCAACATAAGTATACAAGATTCTACTCAAAAACAACCTTAAAACTCATACTATTATCTCAAGAACTAATCAAACCTCAACAAATCAATATTTTTAAAGAAACTTCAATGAACTCATCAAGAACCTCAAATCATTTACTTTCAAGAACGAAACTACGCTGAATTAATCATGATTGGCGAGTGGGTAAACGAACCTAACACTATGTGAACTCACATACCTCTTTAGGGATCAACCCTTGGCGAAACGACCTTCGATTCCGTAGGAAATCTCCAAGAACGCATTGACTTTTCTCCTTTTCTCCTCTTCTTGAACTATTCTCAAATCCCTAGGTGTTAATTTTGATTGCATAAATTGAACCAAATCAGTTTATACCCCTAATTAATTACTAAAAATGAAATAACTTTATTGGATAAGTAAAAGACCAAAATATCCCTCTTAAATCTGGATAACTTTTCTTAGCCGGGTAGCCCGACTTCAAACGGGGATATCTCCCTCATACGAGCTCAAAATTTAACAAACTCGGTGGAGCTGGAAAGAGGATTCCAAGACATCTCATTTGATATCTTATAGCCCGCCTAACTCATCCTGTACTAAAAGTTATGGTCGTTTGAAGTTTACCCAAAACTTATACTTAGCATAACTTGCCAAAATTTTCAAAAATAGTTCTTTCTAATTCTAGCTCTTTCAAATAGCGAGGTGTTACAATATCTCCCCGTTGGGAACATTCGTTCTCGAATGAGATTATTTTAAGTAGACTAAGGGTGTAACCTCTAACATTCAGCTCAAACACCCAACAAGCAATATATAACACAACATGTCAACTTAAAATAAATCTCAAGAAAATGATTAGTACCTTAGTTTGGAACTTCTCCGGACTCGAAGAGATGTGGGTACATCTTCTTCATGTCCTCCTCAGCTTCCCAAGTAGCTTCCTCAACAAAGTGATTCCTCCATAGAACCTTGACTGATGCTACCTCCTTGGTTCTCAACTTGCGAACCTGGCGATCTAGAGTCTAAACAGGAATCTCCTCATATGATAAGCTATCCTTAATACCAATATCTTCAGTAGGCATGATAAGTGAAGGATCGCCCATACAATTCTTCAACATAGAAATGTGAAATACTGGATGGACCGCTGCTAACTCTTACGGTAGCTTCAACTCATAAGCCACGTTACTGATCCTCTTGGATATTCTGTAAGGACCAATATATCGGGGACTAAGCTTCCACTTCTTGCCAAATCTCATAACACCCTTCATGGGTGAAACCTTCAAATAAACCCAATCATCTACTTCAAACTCTAAGTCTCTTCTCCTAACATCTGTATAGGATTTCTGGCGACTCTGTGCTGTTTTCAATCTCTCTTGAATAACCTTCACTTTCTCCATAGCTTGATGAACTAAGTCTGGTCCTATCAACCCAGTTTCACCAACCTCAAACCATCCAATAGGAGATCAGCATTTTCTCCCATACAGAGCCTCATACGGAGCCATTTGGATGCTAGAGTGGTAACTATTGTTATAAGAAAACTCTATGAGAGGTAGGTGATCATCCAAATTACCTTTGAAATCAATCACACAAGCCCTCAACATATCTTCTAAAGTTTGTATTGTGCACTCTGCTTGACCATCTGTCTGAGGATGAAACACAGTTTTCAAATTCACTTTCGAACCCAAACCTTTCTAGAAAGACTTCCAGAATTGTGCAGTAAATTGTGCACCTCTATCTGAAATAATCGACACTGGAACTCCGTAAAGTCTAACTACCTCTTGAAGATATAACTTGGCATAATCTTCTGCTGAATGGGTAGTCTTTACCGGCAAAAAGTGGGCTGATTTAGTCATTCGATCTACGATAACCCAAATGAAATCATGCAACCTGCGAGACCGCGGCAAACCAGTAATAAAGTCCATATTGATCATCTCCCACTTTCATTTCGAAATCTCTATATTCTGAGCCATACCACCGGGCCTCTGGTGCACTACCTTAACTTATTGGCAATTCGGACACTTAGCAACGAACTCTACAATGCCTTTCTTCATACCACACTACCAATACACTTCTCTCAAGTCACGATACATCTTTGTGGAACCCAGATGGATAGAATATCTGGACCTATGAGCTTCCTTCATGATCCTCTCTTGAAGTTCATCCACCCTTGGCACACACAATCTAACTTGATACCTCAATACGTCATCTCCCCCTTGTTCAAAAACCATCACTTTTTACTTATGAACATTTGCCTTCAACTCATGCAAAATAGGATCTTGGTCTTGTTTCTCTTTAACTTCGGACACTAATGATGATTCAGCCTCATTCATCACCACCACTCCTCCTTCGTTGGAATCCATTAGTCGAACTCCTAATCGTGCAAGTCTATGCACATATTTTGCTAATTCTTTCTTGTCTTCCTCAACATGGGACGTACTACCCATAGACAATCTGCTCAAAGCATCAGCAACAACATTAGCCTTACCTGGGTGATAGAGAATACTCATATCATAATCCTTGAGTAACTCCAACCACCTCCTCTGTCTGAGATTAAGTTTTTTCTGACTAACCAGATATTGAAGACTTTTGTGATCGGTGAACACATTTACATGGACACCATAAAGATAGTGACGTCATATTTTCAACGCGAATACAGTCAACTCTAGATCATTGGTTGGGTAATTCCTCTCGTGAATCTTAAGCTGTCTGGAGGCATAAGCTATAACTTTTTCATTCTGCATTAATACACAACCCAGTCCAATTCTGGACACATCACAATATACCACAAAACCTTGCGTATCTTCTGGTAAGGTCAATATTGGGGCAGTAGTCAACCATTTTTTCAATTCCTGAAAGCTTTTCTCACAAGCTTTAGACCATTGAAACTTAACTGCTTTCTGAGTCAACTTGGTCAAAGGAGATGAAATAGAGGAGAATTCCTCGACGAACCTTCTATAATAGCCAGCCAATCCCAAGAAATTCCTAATGTTAATTGGAGACGTGGGTCTAGGACAGTTTTGCACTGCCTCTATCTTTTGGGTGTCAACTCGAATTCCATCACCGGAAACAATATGGCCTAAGAATTCCACAGACTCAAGCCAAAATTCACACTTAGAAAACTTAGCATATAACTCCTTATCCTTGAGAGTTTGAAGGACTATTCTGAGATGACTAGCATGATCCTCCTCTTTCCTCAAATTGATTAGAATGTCATCAATGAATACGATAACAAACATATCTAAATAAGGCTTGAATACTCTATTCATAAGGTCCATGAATGCTGCAGGAGCATTAGTTAAACCAAAGGACATAGCTAGGAACTCATAATGACTATAGCGGGTCCTGAAAGTTGTCTTAGGGATATCACTTTCTCTTACTCTCAACTGATGATAGCCAGATCTGAGGTCTATCTTAGAAAAACAAGTGGCACCCTGAAGTTGATCGAAAATATCATCAATTCTTGGAAGAGGATACTTATTCTTGATAGTAACCTTGTTCAACTGACGGTAATCTATGCACATTCTAAGAGAACCATCTTTTTTCCTCACAAATAAGACCGGAGCGTCCCAAGGTGACACACTTGGTCGAATAAAACATTTCTCAAGGAGATCTTTAAACTTCTCTTTTAACTCTTTCAACTCCGCTGGTGCCATTCTATATGGCGTAATAGAGATAGGACGAGTATCGAGAAGAATATCTATACCAAATTCTATTTCTCTCTGAGGAGGGACTCTGGGAAGATCGTCTGGAAAGACCTCTGGAAACTCACTCATAACTGGAATTGACTGAATAGGAGGTGTCTCAACACTAGAGTCATTAACTCGGACTAAGTGATAGACACAACCCTTGGAAACTAAATTTCTCACCTTAAGGTATGAAATAAAATGACCCTTAGGCACTGCTGAACTACTCCTCCACTCAATAACTGGCTCATTAGGAAACTAGAACTTAACAACTCGAGTTCTACAATCGACTGAGGCATAACAGGCATGAAGTCAGTCCATACCTAAAATGACATCAAAATCTACCATATCTAACTCAACTAAGTCAGTTATGGTGTTCTTATGATTGATGGAAATGGTACAATCACGATAAACTCTCTCAGCTAGAATAGACTCACCAACAGGTGTAGAAACACTGAATGGCTCAAAAAGTTGCTTAGGAAGGATATTAAAATTCATAGCAACATAAGGAGTCACAAAAGATAGACTCGCTCCTGGATCTAGCAAAGCATAAACATCAAAAGCAAAGACTTTGAGCATACCAGTGACAACATCTGGCGAATTCTCTTGGTCTTGGTGACTAGTGATAGCATAAAGACGGTTTGCCCCTCCGTCGGTCCCTGAAGTAGCTCCTCTAGGTGTAGCTCTGTCTGGTGGAGCAACTGAAGAAGATTGGGCTCTATTGCCCCTATTTCCACCGCCCTTCCTGTTCTTAGGGCACTCTTTCATGAAGTGACCCTCTTGACCATACTTGAAGCAACCAGTGGAGCCATCGCGACACATTCCTGGGTGGTTCCTACCACACTTAGCACATTTAGGAGCCCAATTACCTCTTTGTGCCACACTACCTTGAGACTGTGCAGGTCTAGCTCTGAAGTTTTGTGAATTATGATTATTGAACTCACCTCTGTTCCTTGGTGCAGGTGTACTAGCAGATGATGGAGCAGGTCCCTTTTGCTTTTGTTGGAAAGATGACTGGTTCGCATTACTCTTCTGCTGCCCGTACCGATTCCCTGATGTCTTAGCCTTCTTATTTCTAAACTCTTCTCTGTCCCTCATTTTATCCTCATCAACCTGCTGAACATGGATTATCAGCCTTGCTATGTCCATATCTCCTATCAGCATAGTTGTCTTGCACTCTTTGCTTGACAGACGAGACAACCCAACAACGAACAAACTCATCTTGTTCCTCATGTCAGCAATCATCTCCGGAGCATAACGGGAAAGCTGGGTGAACTTAAGGCTATACTTGTGTACGCTCATAGATTTCTGCTTAAGAGTAAGGAATTCTCGTACCTTTGCTTCTCTTAGTTCCCGGGGAAAGAAACGCCCCAAGAAAGTCTCCTCAAACATAGCCCAACTCACAAGTGGTGCACCTTCAGCTCTATTCTTCTTCCATTGATCAAACCAGATTCTAGTGACACCCTTCAATTGGTATGCAACTAGTTCCACTCTCTCAGCATCAACAACATGCATAATCTCAAAAACCTTCTGAAGCTCTTCAACAAAGTTTTTTGGATCCTCAGTGACACTTGAACCAGTGAAGCTTTGAGGATTCATCCTTAAGAACTCATGGATTATAGACGTATCAGCCACATCCTGTCGAACCCCTCTTTGTTGCCCAACTTGGTTGGTCACAACTTGACTCAACATTCGGATAGCTTCCCGAAATTCAGCATTAGTGACCTCTCCTTGGGGTTGCACTTCTGGTGCATTAGGTACCCCTTGTTCCTCAACATTCCTCCTAGTAGGACGACCTTTGACAGCTCATCGTGGAGGCATGATCTGAAAGATACGCGCAAGCACGAGTTAGAAAGAAACTTTTATAGAGATGAACTTTATCGCACGAAAAGAGTATGAAAGAAGTGAGATAGTTCCTAAATGTTGCAACCTCTTAATTATAGATGTGGCAAGCTTCACACCGATAACTAGGACTCTACAGACACAGCTTCATAGACACCCTAGGACTCTTGAACTCTGTGCTCTAATACCAAGTTTGTCACGCCCCGAGCCTACACCCTGGACGGGATTGGTACTCGAGAATCATTGCTGGCCCCAAGCGAACCCTTGGCCTGACTTACTACTCAACGGAAGACTTTACTCAACAAAGATAAACTCATGAAATAAACTTAGAATGTTGTAAAAGAAACATTCAACTGGCCAATGAGACAACTCAAGTCTTATAACAAAACAACTGAAATGAACAAGACTAATGAATTAATAATGTCTAACTATCTATGAAGCCTCTAATACTATGAGGGATGTCGGGACAAGACCCCCGATCATCCTAATAACTGAAATAACAAACAATGATAAAAGGGATCCTCCAGAAAGCAAGGAGGCTCACCAACAACTCTGAATTCTCAACTGGATCAACGAAGCGCTGGGTGCTGATCTTGGTTACCTGTATCTGCATCATAAAAGATGCAGGCCAAATGGTGTCAGTACATGGAAGGTACGAGCATGTGATTGGAAATCTAAACAATACATAAGCTTGAACTGGGATCTGAAAGAAACACTTACCTCATCTCTACTCAACTCATAGATACTCAACTCAATGTAGAATTAAAACACAATATAGATGCAGTTTATATAAAGAATTTGAAACAATAGATAACATCTCGAAGTATTGGAAAATACAATAATATCTCTGTTGTATATAAAAATACAAATATAAACTCTATGTGGGAGATTCTCTAACCGACAACCATCACTATGAGCTATGTGATGAAACAACGTCTCGCCCACGCTGCCAGAACTGTCCTATACCTTGCCAGGATATAGAATGCCTCAACTAAGTGGATCCACTAGTATATGCTAAAAAGCAATAAGGGATCATCTAAAAAGTATGACCCTTTCTACCCACGTTGGCTACATGGTTTATGGAGACTTGAGTTATCTGAACTCGTCCCCATATCGGTGCTCAATACTACTCCCAAAATATACTCAGCTCATATGTTTAAAAACAGAACTCTTTCTGTGGTTTGAGATTATTACTCAATATCTTTCTCTTAAAAGAGATGGTACTCAGAACTACTCATGAAAACTCATTTGGAAATCGGTGTTTCCTCTCATCTCAAATGTGAAAAAACATTTACTCTTTGGGAATACTTAGTTTCCATATATCATTTTTAAGAAAATGAACTTCACTGTTACTCATACTCAACTCAATGCTCAAGTCTTAAAACAATTGTAAAAGACTTCTTAAAAAGACTCGAAGAACTCTCAAGACTTGACGCTTAGCTCTACCTAGAATTTGAATTATGGATTCAAGGGTTATGATCTCATGTTATGGATGATATCATGATGTTTAGACGTACCTTAGAGTGTAGAAATCAACTAGAAAACATAGGTATGATTCGAGAGAACTCAAATGGAAAGAAGTGGGAAAGGGTAGAGGACCTGGCGACCCTGGCGTACTGAGTGGCGCAGGGCGCCAGACCCTGAACTACAAAAGGAAAGTCGTGGTGTATTGAGTGGCGTGGCGCCCCAGAGCCAAATCTAAAGAAGTTAACTTGGGACGCACTGAGTGGCGCGGTGCCCCACCCCTTTTCCTAGAAAACTTTACTAACTTTCTTACTCGTTTTTCGACCCTAATTTATCTAGAATCGAATGGCTTCTTTCCCAATCACTTAGATTCAAATACCCAACATTAGTATATAAGAATCTACTAAAAAACAACCTTAAAACTCATACGATTATCTCAAGAACTCATCAAACCTCAACAAATCAAGATTTTTAAAGAAACTTCAATGAACTCACCAAGATCTCAAATCCTTTACTTTCAAGAACGAAACTATGCTAAATTAATCATGATTGGCGTGTGGGTGAACGTACCCAACACTATGTGAACTCACATACCTCTTTAGGGATCAACCCTTGGTGAAACGACCTTCGATTCTGTAGGAGATCTCTAAGAACGCCTTGACTTTTCTCCTTTTCTCCTCTTCTTGAACTATTCTCAAAACCCTTGGCATTAATTTTGATTGCGTAAACTGAACCAAATCAGTTTAGACCCCTAATTAATTACTAAAAATGAAATAACTTGATTGGGTAAGGAGAAGATCAAAATACCCCTCTTAAATCCGGGTAACTTTCCTTAACCGGGTAGTCCGACTTCAAAGGAGCATATCTCCCTGATACGAGCTCGAAATTTAGCAAACTCGGTGGCGTTGGAAAGAGGATTCCAAGACCTTTAATTTGATATCTTATAGCCCACCTAACTCATCATGTACTAAAAGTTATGGTCGTTTGAAGTTGACCCAAAACTTATACTTAGCATAACTTGCCAAACTTTTCAAATTTACTCTTTCCAAAAATAGTTTTTTCTAATTCTAGCTCTTTCAAATAGTGAGGTGTTACAATTGGACAAACAACCTCGTCCATTTCTATTGGTAAAGTACGCTGACTGCTTCACCAACACACTGACAGGACAACTTTCTAGCTGTACACCATATTAACCCCGGACAAAACACTCTGCTGGCCGGGTCCTTGCATTTGTGAGGATAATCAAAATCACTGAAATACATCAATTTCTTACACAAATACATCTCCACAATCGCGACAGCCATGATTAGCTGTACAAAAAGAAAAATATGAACCTTGTGGTTTCCATTTTGGAAACATAAAATAAATATTGTACATGTTGAATCATACTCACATATATGACGACGGTATGATATATCATTATTCCTTTACAAACAACACACTTCTCTTTCCATTGTGAGCAACAGTATCCTCCAAGAAGATCACCTAGGCCCTAGACTAATTGCACCTACTTAACCTAATTGCCATTACAAAACTTACATTATTTCATTAGAACATGACATTAGAAAGAATAGAAATTATAGGAATCTAAATTAGAACTACATCATGCTATTTTTATTTTTCGAATAGTGAAGGTCTATCACCATATACGCCTCATTTAGAAAAATGAAATTGAATATCTCATATTTTTTCAAGTATTCCAAATTCTTGATTCTTGATTCATATTGAATAATCTAATAGAATATATGAAATCTTTAAAAGGTTAAAATCAAAAGACTTTCTTGAAAAAATTAGCACATCATTTTCAACCATTCTTGTCACAAGAAAATCCAAGCTTCTGCAACTCAAAAGAAAAAGTGTAAAGTTAAAAAGAATAAGCTTGTAAATGAGAAGGTACAAAATTATGAAAATATAAAGAAGAATGGAACGTAAAAAGGTTTGTAACCGATTTGAAATTATAATGATTAATTAGAAAAACTCAATTAATAGAAAATAAATGTGATTGAAATTTATTCCAATTTAAAAAGTATTTTTTTTAATAAAACGGAAGAGATATGAGAGAAGGAAGAGGAAGGATTTTAGGTAAATTAATTAAGAAAAAATTACTTAACTACACACCATTTATTATCATATTTTCTTATTTTCCCTACCATTTCAAAAAATATCAAACATCCCTTCTTTTCCTCTCATCATCACCTTTTCCGGATACATTAATTTAAAATATCATACCCATGATTTTCTTCCCTTTTTCACGCCACAAATATCTCCTTAATTACATCAATTAATCTATTTTTGAATTTCAAATCTTTTTTCTTTCCAATTAATGATTTCAAATTATTCAAGAGGTAGATTTCTTTCCATCACTTCAACTTTTTGATTTTTTTTTTTTTTAATATTTTCATCTTAATTTTTTTTTTTTACCTCCGCCACCTTCCCCCCATTGAAATCTTATTGAACCTTTGCAATTTTAGTTAATCATATCACCGTTCAAATTTTTTCTTGAAAAGTATTTATTTTCTTTTAAGGTATCTACTGTTGAAAAACGTCCAAAAAAAGAAGAAAAAAGTTGGATCTGCCATTGCACGGCTATCACTATCAAAGATACAGATTTTTAATGCATCTCGTTTATTTTGATTCTTAAATTAGTCTTTGTTAGTGTTATCATTGATCTGATACATCACTACTACAATAGCCTTTGTTTTATGCAATGTATCATGTTCATATTTAAGGTATTGATACATAACTCTAATGTTGTTGAATCTTCGATTAGTGTTTATCATGTTCAATATAAATATACTTGATACATAAACTTTGTGTTATGTATCACACACAAAAAATAAGCTATTTTGGAACAATTACATGTATAATATTTTTTTTTTAATTTTAAAATATAGTATTTCTCAAAAAAAATAAGATACATAAATAATAATGTATCATGCACTAATTTTTTAGGTATGATACGTAAATTCAAATTTATACTAAATGTATCTGATACATAGCAATTACCAAACAGTAATGTATCGATCTCAAATCTAACATGTTATGGCCAACAATTACTTATTTAATGTATCTAGTAGAAATACAACACTAATCAATTTAAACAAGATACATAAATAGTAATGTATTGATAAATCTACCCATCTCGAAAACACAATTCAATAAACAATCACACAACATTATAAAAGGGATAGATGATCCATCAAATCTATGTATCTCTTCAGCCTTTTTGTTTGTAGTATTAATCCATAGCGGATACATTGAAAATTCAGACTTTTGTTTCTTCACCTCGACGATGTATCAGATCTCTAATGTATCTCAAAATTTTGATTCAAAAATTGAGAGTTTTTTGGAAGAATGGGAAGAAGAATGTTGTCGATAATTGAGAGTTTTTTTGGAAGAATAAGAAGAAGAATATTGTATTAATCTGTAATGTATCTCGAATTTTTATTGACAATTTTGATTCAAAAATTGAGAATTTTTGGAAGAATGAGAAGAAGAATTTTGAATTTTGAATTGTGCTATCCTGTTACAATTTGCCTGTGATTGAATCACATTGTCAATAATACTTCCCCGTGTTCAAGTTTTTCTCATCTCATGATCTCCTGCAATTCTAGATTTGAGACTCACAAAAGAAATTGTTTGTCCAACAACTATTCATTATGTATCTTATTAAATTTTCGACAAATTTGAATCTAATTTGAATGGTTCTTCAATAAACATGGAGAAAGATGAATAGGGAGAAGAAATTTGATTTTTTCGAATTGTTGGTTCTGTTAAGATTTGTGTATGACTGATTGACAGTAAGAAGAAACGTGTAAGTGTAATTTATGAGATTTAATTAAATTTTCTGATTTTTTTTTTCTTTTTCAGCGTAACAGCTTGATACATAATGTATCAACTTTAATGTATTAGGATTGTGAATTATGTATCCGGATTATGTAAAAATTAAGGGATTATTGTAATTAGAAAAAAAGTAAGGATATAATGTAATTTACTCCTTACACTATGAGATTTATGTAAGTTATACATTAATTAATTAATAGTATTAGTGATGAAATAAAAAAAAAAAATCTGCTAATTTTTGTGGCAACAAATTAAATGAAATTGATTGAGACAAAACTAATGGGAAAAACGTTTATGGTAATAAGTAAAAGAGAGATAATAAGATATTTTATTATTAAAAAGTTGTAGATATAAAAAGTATAATATTAAATTATGATAATAAAAGGATAAATAAATTAGATTTTTCAAAAAAAAAAAATATTTTTAAAAAAAAGGTAAAAAAAGGAATTTAAGGAAAAGTAATTAATTGTAGTAAATAAAACGTTTATGGTAATAAATAAAAGAGAGATAAATAAGATATTTTATATTTAGAAAATTGTAGAAATAAAAAGTATAATATTAAGAGCCTGTTTGGCATTGCTGTTGGGAGGCCAAAGAAAAAAACACTTTTTTGAAAAATCAAGTGTTTGGCAAACCCTCAAAAGTGCTTTTAAATAGAAGCAGAAGCAATTTTTCTGCTATTGGGAAGATGATAAGAATTTCTGCTTCTTAAAAAAAGCAGAAGCAGAAGTAGAAAATTATTTTCTTGAAGACTAAAATATTCCTTACATACTTACCAATATATCTCTTATTAATTAATTAACATATTTCATAAGTTTTGTTAAGTTTCATTCAAGAATTTTATTTTTTATTTTTATATGATAAACTTTTTATTTTATTTATGTTTATATATTATTATTTATATTTTATATATTATTTTATAAATTTGACACTCAGGTTCATCTTGTTACAATTACTATGGCTATACATAATTTCATACGACGACATTCTATCACTGATAAAGACTTCAACTATTTTGCAAATGAAGACATTATTACAGAAATCGAAGAAGAATATGGGGAGCCTTCAGAGATACCTTTAGAAATACAAGACAAATCGTCTACTATTATGAAAATATTGCTTGATAAAATTAGGGATGAAATCATTGAAATAATTTGTGATGTATGAAGAACTTTATTTATTTTTGTGGTAATTTTTTCGTATGTAATGATTTGATTTGTGAAATAGTTTTTAAATTTATTTTGCTTGATATTTTTAATTATATTTAACTCATCATGTTAACATTATACTAATATTTTATTTATTCATTTATCTATGTATAATATTGATTAATAATTTGAATATGTACATTTTAATTTAATTAAAATAAAAAATTTAATTAAAGTAATGTATTAGATATTTAAAATAGTTTCTCTCTACAAAATAATCTTAAAAGCACATTGATATTTGTCCTTATTCGTAATTTGACTCTCAAAAGTATTTTTTTTAAAAAGATAGCCAAACACAATTGCTTATCAAAAACACTTTTCAAATGAATTTACCAAACACAAATTGATTTTTTTTGGAAAGCAGTTTTCAGAAAAATTATTTAAAAAAAGTACTTCTAAAAATAAACAATTTTTAGCAGCAATGCCAAACAGGCTCTAAATTATGATAATAAAAATATAAATAAATTAGTATTTGTAGAAAATTATAAAAATAGAAGGTAAAAAGAGGAATTTAAGGATAAATAATGAATTATAGTAATGGTGAAGAGAGATAAAAATAATAAATTGTAGTAATAATGAGGAGAGATAAATAAGGTATTTTAAATAGATTTTCTTCTTCTTTTGACAGATATTAGAGATCTAAAGAATTTTAAAAAATTAAAAAAAAAGATTGACAAAAATATAAATTTTAATACTGGCCAAAGAGAGGTGCCACGTCAGACGTTTGTTATCCAGCTTTATATATATATATATATATTATTTTACTTTTATGAGGTATTTGCTTAGTTTCCCCTAATAACAATGGTTCATTGGAATGTCCCAAGTCTGAAAAATAAAAATTAAGTTCAAGAGAAGAAAGCTATTTTTCCTTAGAAACTGAAAATATTCAATGAGTCGCCACCATGAAACCTCAACAAATTTGTGTCTTCAACGCATTAAAATTTCTCAAGATGGTGGCCAGTGACGGGGTCAGAATTTTCAATAAAGGGGTTTAAAATCTAAAGAAATAGACACATGAAGTAGCCGAAGGGGGTTCGACATCTACTATATACCTATAAAAAAAATTTAACCATGTAAATATAATATAATTTTCCGCGGAAGAGGATTCGGATGAACCCCTAATGATAAGGTGGCTCCCCCACTAATGGTGGCGTATATTTATGTATATCTTTTTTATATATCAATGTATATTATATATATTTTTGTACATCTGCGTAATATACATGTGATATCCAATGTGTTAGAATTAGTTTGTAATACTTGGAGGTCTTAAATTGACACATCTGTTTATGAAGAGCATGTCTATTCTGAAAAGTTATATCTCAAGTTCTAAATAAATGTAAGGAATCTCGTGAAATATCATAAGAAAATTTTTAGTATACTAGGACTTTGTTGGATTTAAAAGAAATTGCTTGTATCTAAAGAATATACCAGAAATATCTGTTTAAGAATAGTAGTATCTTTGCTCTTTAATCAATTTTTGTCTTCTAATTTTCTAACAAGTGTCGTAGTGATATTTTTCAGTTCAATTTTATCTCTAACTTTTAATTCCGATCCCGTTCAAATCAATCTAATCTTCCACAAATATTATATATAACGTCTAGGTGTTTCATCAAATTTCAATCATATGTACCACTCAAAAACAATCAACTACTGACAAATTTTAGATTTTAAATTTAGATATTCAAATGAGTCTTAAATCATGATTCTTTCAAAAAAAAAAATCAAATATTCACCAAATTAGAAAATATTAACGAAGAATATACTTTTAAATGGATGGAACAATGTGATGGATGAAGTGGGGAGGGGGAGGGGGAGGGGGGAGGGAAAAAAAAAAAAAAAATCGATGGACAAAAAGTGGAGGAAGCAAAAACGAAAAAGTAGAGTGGAGGAGAACGAGAATCTTAGGGGTGTCAAATGGGCGGGTTGGGTTGAAATTGGAGATATTAAAATGTGTTGAAATAGAAATCGGATTGGGTCTTGACCCGCCCAAGTTTACTTTGGGCTCAAATGGGTTAAGCTCAAATGGGCTAAAAAACGGGTTGGGTCTTGACCCGCCCAATTTGGCCCGTTTAATCTCTTAACATAATGATATTTAACTTTTATAATCACAATTTGAATTTCAACTCAAGAATTTTTATTTTAAAAAGTAACAAATGGATAGATAAATCCTAAAAGATATTAAATACTGTAGATAATAATTCATACCTTCAATATAGGAACATATCTTAATAAAGAGTTTTAAAACGGGTTGAAATAGGAGATTGAATTGGGCTCAATTGAGGATTCTCTTAAAATGGGTTAGGCTTGAATAGGTTGAGATTGAACCCAATTCAAATTATCTTGAGCCCAACCCTTAAAATTCTGGGCGGGTTGAGCGGGTTGAGCGGGTTACCTATATTTGGGTTCATTGTTGACACCCCTAGAGAATCTTATCAAGGGGATGCCATTTTTAGTTGGCTATGGATAATATTTTCTTTGTCTTAATTTATGTGATATGATTTGTGTGACATGAAATTTAAGAAATATGAAATTACTTTGCAATGTTTCAAAGTTATTCTTGAAAAGAGTACAACTTTATGGATTTTTGTCAAATAAGTGGAACGCAACATGAATAAAATATGGGTAACTTACACAAATCTCACTATTTTAAGAGCTAATTAATTAAATTCATGCTATTTTGCAATATTACGTTCTTTATCATATTTTGGACCTCGGATACATGTATGTGTCTCTTCCATATATATGTATCTGAGATACATGTAAGACATATACATATCAATTAGTGTATCTAATTCAGGAATATAACTGAAAGTCATTAATTAAGGAGTGTGTCTAATTAAGGGATATAACTGAAAGTCGTTAACTATAAGGTGAAAATCAAGCTTTTAACAACTTTAGAGGATATGACATATCACAAGCCCTAAAAAATCTAAATAATTAAAATCCTTCTCTTTTTTGGCAATTCAGTAAAATTTAGATTCCTTAACTCATATTCATAAACTCTTGTTCAGATACATGTGTATATTTTGTCATATACATATACACTTAATCAAATATACGGATTAAAACTAAATATATATAATCTTAACTCAATAATGTTTTAGATACATCATAATGAGTTAGATACATTAATAATGTACCAGATACATGCATAAATCTTTAATACATGTGTATATTTTGTTAGATACACTGATAAAAATTAGATACATATAATATTAACTCAATAATGTGTCAGATACGTAAGTAAGGTATCAAATACATCAATAATGTATCATATACATGCGTAAATCTTCGGTTATTGAAACTTTTCTATTATGTTTTGGACTGGCCGGACATCTAACCACAACAATATTTTCTTCACCTTATGATTCGTCATTGTTGCTCGCTGCGCATGGATCTCCGTTAGAGCCACCAGACATTCTACTTTTCATCACCTCCGGCTAATAAAGATTTAAAGAAGAAGGTCCTCAAATCGTGTTTAAAGTTTAATTATGCAGCCGAACATGCCGCAAAATTCACAGTCGGAGATGATTAGGCTGTCTATATATATTATATATATGTAAAACGTGTACATTCATCTAGCCCTACTATATTATATCATCAATTAGGGTTATAGAAAGCTACTTTTGAATTTATTGACATATTTTATTGGTCGAAAAAAAAGGGTGTGTGTGTGTGAGAGAGAGAGATGATTGTCATTAAAGCATGAATTGAGGATGATTTAGTTTGTGTAGATAATTAATTTAAGTTATTTTTAGGAATATAGAATTAGTATATTTGGTAGTGATATATATCTAATAATATAGTTTTTTCATAAAATATTGGTAATGTTGGACGAGGCTCATCTATCCCTCTAGTTGGTCCGGTGCATATTTAGTTTTGTGACATTTTTTCATTTCAAAATTTGATGGCCAAAATTTACTTAAATGAATCAGCCCCTTAAACCATGGTTAAACCTCCTAATTATCTTATTTAGTTCTTTTTTCCCTTTATCTACAGAATCAATTTACGCGAAACTATTGCTCGAAAATTTCTGGCTTAAAAAATATCTTTTACCGCAAAAATCAGGGAGAAAAGCAAAAATTATCAACAAGATAATAATATTAAATCACCTATATGATTAAAGATCACAAGAAAAATAAAATATCAAATTAATGAACAAAATTTTCTTGGAAGATTAAGTGACGATACCAAAACATGATTTTCTTCTTTCTTGCACTATTTTTGCTACTATGAGATCAAATACACTTGATTCTTGTAGTGAAACCACTAATATGAATAAATATCTAGAACTTGTTCGATGAAATGTCTCAAATGGATTGTTTGAAAGTTTAAGTAAAAAATTGAATTTCTAGAATTTATGCTTCAAGATTAATTGTCTTATTTATACCTTTTTATATAGATTTATAGATACCACATTAATTGAGTCTCAAGGTGGATATAATGTGCCGATAAAATATGGGATGAAATTTGATTCAGATGAGGCCACATTTGAATGCTATAATGAATACGCAGCTTCAATTGATTTTAGGGTTAGAAAATAATATGCTAATAAAAACAGAGTCCAAGGGTATATGACTTCAAAAGAATTTACATGTTATAAAGAAGGTTACAGAAACACAGACAAATGAGATTTGAAGGTTCAAAAGCACAAAAAGATAGGGTGCTTAACTCATATTATTATTATTAGCCGTCAATCGAATGGACTGTTTCACATCAGTTCATTTGAAGAAAAACACAATCATCCTCTTGTTGATTCTTTTTTAGCTCATCTCTTACCGTCTCAAAGAAAGAAAAACGTTGTTCAAGCATATGAACTTGACTTATTAGGTGATTTAGGATCCTATTTTCGAGCTAATCGAAACCGTTCACAACATAATATGACTGCCATTCTGATTTTGAAAATTGTTTGTTTTAGAGTCGCCACCTAATTTTAAAGAAAATATAAGGAAAACCATTTTTAATACGTAAATGTAAACTCTGTTTTAACTCGCGAAAACTAGTGAGATTCTAGGTAAGGGTTTTGGTTATTCGACGGGAAGGTATTAAGTATCCCTCAGAGCCTATCCGAAGATAGTCCTTAAAGTCAATTTAGGAAAACTAATTAGGAAAATTTGTTCATTTATTTGCTTTAAAAAAAGTAAAATACAAGGTATGTCATATATACGTCTATAAAATAAATTTAATAATAGAATGTTTATCATACAGTAAAATAAATAAATAAATGTATCAAAAATGTATGACAATTTTATATGCTGAAAATATATAGATGTACCATAATAAATTTATCCTAAAAATATATAGATGTTGAATTTAATAGATATGAAAATTTAACGTTTTATTTATATATAGAATTAAGACGTAAAAGAAAATAAAATAAAATGAGATAATAGTTGGTTATAAATATGTAGTAATATGTGTGATATATAATTTGAATGAAAAAACTGAAGTTTCTAAAAATAAAAATAAATAATAATGATACTAAATGTTAAAATATTATATAAAGTTTGTGATCTTAAATATATTTATTATGAAGTATAACATGTACATGTAGGTTGTTTAAAACATATGAACATTTATTATTATTTTTATTTACATATAGGGAGAAATTAACGATAGATTATATGTAGTAAAATAATATGTATATTAAAGTGTAGCAAAATAAAAAACAAATAAATAATATTCATAAAAAGGACGGTGATATGCGAAAATAATATAGTATGTATAAAAAATAATGGGTCATGCGTAGAGAAAACTAAAAACTAAAATAAAATATATATACCTTTGTATGCATGACATATATGTACATACCTTGTATGTTTTTTTTTTTTTTTGAATCTGTTTATGAATCTGAAATATTGAAATAACATGTTAAGAGATTACAATATTTTAGCAACATTTGATTTTGAAAAATAACAATAATGATAATAGCAAATATATATATTTTCATAAAGGGGTGACGTAATGAATATAAAATAGGCCTAACTATTGGTGTCCCATCCCAAATCATTATTCTTCTACATTTAGTTTTAAAAAGGGTCTAAAAATCGCCTAATTATTTCAAAGATAATGAATTAGAACATCTAAACATTGAACTAAATAATGCTAAAGTAACTCATATTAATGGTCTACTTAACTTATATAATTTTAGGCATCCTATAAAGAATTACTAAAACAACTATCATCAAACTTAGGTTAATAAAGATAACAAAATGAATAAATTTGTATGAATTATTTTTTTTCATAAAGAAAACACGCTATGAGATTTATAATAGCGTGAGGAGAGATTGTGCAAAAAAAATATGAAAATGAGTAGCAATAAATATGTATAAGTGAGAAAATTTATTTTTTTGCAAATTTGAACTCAAAATATTTTGTTCCTACTTAAAATAAAATAAAATTAAGCATTCTTTAAGACTAAAAAGCAATAATTCTAACAAAACTTATAACATTTGTTTTGGCCTTTTAAAATAATGTTTTTTTTTTTAAAGTACTATTTTAAAAGAACCTTTGGACTCAAACTATTGCAGTATTGAACTCTCAAAGTATGCATTTCAAGTTATTAAACTTAAACTTTAAACACTAATTTTTTTAAAAAGATCAGAAAAATAGGTAAATAACATTTGAAAAACATCACTCCAAGTTAAACCCTTTTTTTTTAGAAAAAAAGAGTTATGCTTTTATAAATGAGAAAATGTTAATGAATAATCTAATTAGGAAGTATCGTCTAAGTTAAATAATTTTTAAATGTCTAAAGGGATATGGGTGATCTAAAGGATATGAAATAGGCCTAACTAATGGGACTTAACTTATAACTTACATTTTTATTTATTGTTAATAAAATACAAGGGCCTACTTTCCTACTTGTTTTTCTTAAAAATAGGTATTTCTAAAGGTAAATATCTTAGCCTTAAATATATTTCTAAAGGGTAATTATTTTAGCCTTTGAACAAGTTTCAAGTTCATTTGGGAGTCCTAAACGATGAGTTTCCCTTTTTCTCAACTTAAAGCCCTAAATGAATATTATTTTAGCGCCTAGAAACTTCATTTGGTAGTTCTAAACTATAAGTTCTATTTTTTCTTGACTTAAGAGGCCTAAGTGAAATGCCTAAATGAATATGGATAAGTAAACTTAAGACGTTAACCTATTTTTCAAAAGAAAAGATATTTTTTTAAATCATTTTTTGTTCTAAAAGTGTTGCCAAAGGCTTATAATATAATTTCAATCCGCTAACAAATACTATTAGCCCACCTAAGAATCTTCAAAATAAAAGACAAGCAATCTAATATATCAAAAAAAAAAAAAAAACTTAAGAGTTATGCAGATATAAGCAAAAGTTAGTCAATATATCCAAACAACATAATTAAGACAACAAAAGAAAGGCTAATAGACATTGGACTCCAAAGAAAAAGCGCCTGGCTGTGTACTGTTTTTGGGAAAAGGCTGAAAACCCTTTTTGGGTTTAATTTGGGCCGTTTGATCGGACGGTTAATAAAAATTAGGAGTTTAAAAATAATATATATATATATATATATAATAGTAAAAGCATGGATTAATTAAAGCCGTTAGATTAGATCGTAGGATCGAGATTGAAGCTAAAGAAGCACAATCCATGTGCTCGCCTATGTGGCATACACAGATTAGCCGGTTCAAAGAGACATGAATTGCGAAGTTTTACTCCATGTAAATCATTTAAAATGTAACCCTTTTCTTTTTTAACTAGCCAGAATTTATTAAATTAGAAATAATTACTTTGCAAGATTAACTTATTTAATAAAATTAGTCATTCTAAAAATAAAATTGATATAAATTAGTAACTCATTAATTAATTAAGCTTCCTAATTTTGAATAATGTACAAAATATTTACTTGCAACAATAGAAATTATATTTAGTTAGAAAAATCGAGTTAACCCTTAAGAACAATATTTATTTGACGCAAAAAAAATTGAAAAATGAGAAAGTAAGCAGTAATATTTAATTTTTATAAGAAAAAAGATTTATGAAATAAAATTTATCGAATAAGATATAAAAATTATATTTAAAAAAAATAATAATTTCGTATTCCTACAAAATTTCGTAACATATATATTTTATCATCAAATTCTTGAAAAAGTTCGTCATATGTATACATATATATTTTTATTATTATTATTGTTATCATCATTATTATGAAAGCTTAATTAATTAAATATGGAGAACCAAAATTGGGTGTGAACAGTCCTAAAGCTTCATTTGACTATGTTGTTCGTCAAGCTGGAGAACAATCCTTTCTAGTTTACACAAAGCGAGATCACAAGAATTATCTTAGGAGTAAAAGACAAGAAAATTTGAAACATGATGTGGCTCGTAGCTTGGTCAATTATTTGAGAAACGAACACTAGAAGATTCTGATTTTCGATTTACTTTACAGTTAGATGATGATAGTTTGATAACTAATGTATTTTGGATTGATGCAAAGATGATAAACGACTTTAAGTTCTATGGATATGGTGTGTCATTTGATACTACGTATATGACAAACAAAAAGTATCGATCCTTGACATTATTTGTTGATTTGAATAATCATAGGAAAATGGTTATATTTGGTGCAACTCTCTTATATGAAGAATCATCTGAATACTTTGAATGACTTTTTAACGCATTCTTTAGGATTATGTCTGCAGATAAAGCACAAACATTCATAATAGATCAAGATCCTGCAATAGCTTTCGTAGTCTCATTTATAATGCCCCGTACATATGATCGACTGTGTGTGTGACACTTAAAAAATGCATTTAAACATCCTAATCATATCTTTAGAGCTAATTCATCATTTCAAAGAAATTTTAACAAATTACTTTATGGGTATGAGTATGAGGAAATTTTTTAAATGCATGGCATGATATGCTTGAGAAATATGATCTTGTGGATAATAATTGGTTGAAAATAATGTTTGCTATTATGGAGAAATGATCGATGACTTATGGAAGAAATACATTTTTAGCAGATATGTAGATCACATGATTAAGTGAGAGCTTTGATAAATTTTTAAGGGGATATTTGAAATTTGATTTGGATATTGTTCAACTTTTTAAATATTTTCAAAGACCAGTTGATGATAAGTGCACCAATGAGAATATGTCAACTTTTGAAATGACTCAAAGAATGCCTATTTTAAAGGCTAAACTTTTTTTATTGATTCATGCTAGGGACGCATACACCTCACCTATATTTGACATGTTTCAAAGTGAATAAGAAAGATCATTACTTGTCTTCATTAAAGTTTGTCAGAATGAATGAGATTTGCGGTACATACAATGTTATTACTTATGAAAGTGTTAAGGAGCACACAAGAATCATCAAGCGATCAATAACACGAGTTTCTTATAGCTACAAAATATTTGAATTTATAGGTATACTATACATACATGCTTTAAAGATTCTGGATATACTGAATATGAAGGATATGATTCATACACTTTATATACTAAATATACGGACAAAAGATGTTATAAACATACATGTGATAGATGTCAATCTATTAGCATAAGTCTCTTATCCGAATGTTGAAGTTATTGCGAGGTATAGATATTTATGTCAAACTTTTGTCCAAATTTCAAATGAAGCTTCTAATTCTCAAGAAGGGTATAAATTGGCTATAAAGTGTGAAGATGAGATAATTGCTAAGTTAAATGGTGTGAAGAAGAGAAATGAATCACATGAAGAGTCGACTCCAAGCAATAATATTCAAAATGAACTGAGTGAGACAAAATTTATTGACACGAATGTAATTGGATTAAAAAAGAAGAAACCAACTCGTTGTTCTAGTACTCGCCCAAAGAATTTTATCAAAAAGGCTCAGAAGAAAAATAAGATTTCATTGCCAAAATTCTCTTCGCCAATATGATCAACAACTAGATAATTTTTCATCTCTTCGAGTCTCATATCCTCATTTATCATATGCCTCAATGATTACGGTATGTTATGACATTTAATTTCTTTCTTGTTTATTATAACGTTAAAAATTATATTTATTCTATAATATCATAAAAATGAATTTTGATATTTATAGAAGCAGCAAGATGTAGAGATGACAAATATAATTAAACAGGAGCATCAATATTCTCGACTAGATTTATGCTGCCAATATGGAAAGGACTAAATCATATAGAAATTGAAAGGTTCAACCATGGTTTAAAGGCTGCTTTATTTTTAAATATATACGAATCATTAGATTTTAAAATGGACAAATGCCACAAAATTATATATACACTATACCAATTGGAGAGATTGGTGTAGTAGAGGATAGAGAGAGTAGTCAGTAAATGTGCATGTTTTGGGGTTGTTATTGAACTTGTACCCACTTTTTAATTTAGTTTTACCAATTAGTTGATTTGGAAACATTTTCAGATGTATGTTACTAAAGCTAAAATTCATGTGAATCTTAAGATATTTATTTGTCAAGTCTGACCTTGTGAAGATCAAACTTCAGACATTTTTTATTGAAATTTGGTATGACTCATCAAAGCCTTCGGACATATAGTGGACTTGAATGAGCTAAATTTTACCTGACTTTTCAAGGCTAACTTCAAATACACATGACTAAAATTTTAATTTTGTCATGACCAAACTTCAGCATGTGAGTTTGAAATTCAATTTAGTTCTTCGAATTTTAATAATGCTAAAACAAAATTCAACACCTTGGAGGCAAGAAATAAGGTTGAGCTAAATCTAAAGTAGTCATCAACAATTACAAACATGCAATCTTTCCTCCTCTACTTTGAACCCTCATAGATCCGCAAATATCCATGTGTAATAAGTCTAGTGGTAGAGTTTTGTTAGTCATTTTTTTATTTGAATGAGTACTTTAACATGTTTTTCTCTAGGACATGCATCACATACCTTATTCTTCATCACCAATATGGAGTTCACACTTCTTTTCATGTTTTTGGTTCTTCTTTCACACATTCATCTTTGCCTTGTCCTTTAGCCTTTATAGCTTCAAATCATCAGAATATTATTAGAATAGGATAAAAATAGGCATTGAAGACATGAATTGTTGAGCTAAATAGGCCTCAAATGATAGTAAATCTACCACTAATCAACACCCCCAACTTAAACTTTTGCTTGTCCTCAAGTAAATCAAGAACATTATTAGCTTAACAAGGGTGTCTACAATAGGTTTCAGCGAGAGCTTAACATGCAAGTTCCATTACAAGACTACTCTCAACAACATGCTACACTCAATTATGATTAAAAAGCTTCAAATGATGATTAACCAGTATCAAACCAAGATCAAGCTCACTATAGCTTCTTTTATAATGCAAGATCATGTTTCAATGAATGCATTCAAGTGCCTCATACCAAGAAAGATTCGATGCTCTCACAAAATAAGTTAATAAAGAAGTAAGGAATCAATACAACTGTCAGTATCCCAAAAGAGAAATACATGCAAGCTTTATCACATAGGTTTGCCCATATTTTTCAATCATCACACAACTCAGTTCATGCAAGATCTCTAAGGTATTTCAGGCTTGTAATGGAGCTGAGGGTTAAGGTATGGTTAATTTAGCTTAGTGACTTCACCTTTTCAAATAATTGTTGCAATCATCTTCAACTCTTCTCAAGTTCTTTTCATTTGAG
This sequence comes from Solanum etuberosum, assembly GCA_029582245.1. Classification (NCBI taxonomy): domain Eukaryota; kingdom Viridiplantae; phylum Streptophyta; class Magnoliopsida; order Solanales; family Solanaceae; genus Solanum; species Solanum etuberosum. Next base: position 38,544 of record JAJONR010002824.1, read on the forward strand.
AACTCAAACTTCTATTTGTCAATCACTTTATCGGGAACCCCTTATTATTCCGCCAGCTCTCTTTTTCATATTAATTTTTCAAACATTGTTCATCACAATACATTTTCTCTCTTTTTTTGTAAAGGGAGGGGTTCCTTATTTTTATAACACACTTCAAAGTTGAGTCTAACTTTATCTTTCTTTGCCTTTCACTTGGCATTTCTTCCTCCTTTCTTTCCACACCCTCAAATTAGGCTTTTGGCCTAAGTTGGTTATTCAAAATACCAATGCTTCAAAAAGAATTTTCAGTGAGAAGTTAGGAGTAATTTGGCTCAAGAGGTTTCAATATGGTTGTCAACAAATGGTTTAGGCTCAAATTGTCCCTAAATGGTTGCACACCCTAACAAGGTAGTCACAAAGGATATGGAAGTTTGAGTTTCCTCTTAAATTTTTCTGCCAAAGATCATTCCTTACACTTACCAAGGCTAAACAATTAGACCAACAAGCCCAATTCTAAGATCATCACAAGCATGCTTTCAAGTAAAACCTCACCACACATGACACTTCAAACACAATCATTTATCACAACCCGAAAAGATCAAAATCTTGCGTGCGATGTTCATTGCAAGGCTCACATCAAAACTCAGCTAGTCAACACAAGATTCAAAAAGATCGTTCAAAAGTGCAACCACATCAATTTATTTCCAACGCACACTATATGCCATTCTCATCATGAGTACTATTCAAGACATAAATATTGAACACAATCTATCCTCAAATTATTATCAATGAAAACTTAAGCATTTCACGATTTCCAAAACTCATGGGGTAGTTGAAAATTTGAGAGAAAAAGAAAGAGACCAAATGAGATAAACCAATAGAAACACTATAATAGAAACAAAAACAAAATGCTACAATCATCCAAAAATTGAAAGTAACAAAATACAAAATAAAGGGGAATATTGACATAAACTCCCTCACCACACCAAAATAGTAAATGCAATGTCCTCAATGCAAAAATTAAAGAGTACGAGGGGAAAGGTAAAATGTCCCCCCGACAGGCTATGCCTGTGGAGTGCTCTCATAAGGAGTCTTTGGAGGAGTGAAATCATCCGGAGAATGAGTACCCGGATACACGATCACAGGTTGTAGCAATTTGAGCTCATCCGAGGCATCAGTTCCCGGCAACACGATCACAAGTTGCAGCAATATGGGCTCATCTGAGGCATCAGTGCCTAGCACAACAATAGGAGGAATGGTGGAGTCTAAAGAGACTCCACTGGTGCCCACTACAGAGGTATCCTTAAGAGACCTCTCAAATGTCGCGTGGGCCATCGTCTCCTCTATATCCTTTAACTCTGTCAGCATCACAACAATCATCTATTCATCCTCCTCTCTCCTCAACTCATCCTCATCAATCTCCTCGAAAAAATCATCATCAGCCCTATCAACCTCTCTCTGAATATCATCAACATCAATATCAGTTGTATCATCAACATTTGGCTGCTCAGCTATACCAGAAGAAAGATCACTGCTCGATATCGTCGGGGGCACAGACATAGACGGACTAGGTAGGGGAACCTCACCCCAAAGCATATAAATATCTATAGGCCTCAGCTAGTCTATATCAGGCCTCAAGGTTTCAATCTCACCCCTCATACCAGATAGCACAGTTCCACTACCCTCAGCCTTCTCCTGGGTTTCTAACCTAGTGGTGAGGTTATCAAACCTCACACCATAGTTGTTGATCGAAGCCTCACACTGAGTCAACCTAACTCTTAGTGGAGCTACATCTCTCTCAATAGCCCTCTCAAGCATCTTGGCCAAATTAACATATACCCTCACCACCCTCACATTCACAGATCGGGTAAGATTACTGATTTGATAAATCATGGCCTGGATCGGGGGGACGGGAGATAAGAGCGGGAGCAAGTGCAGAAGCATCAATAAGAAGGTACAGAGGAAATCTGGGGTATACCTGATTGCTCCACAAAAGGAGCAGATGGAGGGGCCTTAGAAGTAAGTGTGGAAGGATAAACCACGGGTGTAGTGTCTGGCGGTGGCGGATTCCTTCGAGCCACGTTATCCTGCAGATAGTCGGCCTCAATCCTCTGGATATCATTAGAGGAGGCTGGGGTGATCCTAACATCTATCTTCCCCCAAAAGGGAACTCCTGAATCCTCACACAAGTGTGTGATCAAGACCGGAAAATGTAAGGAGGTCTGATCCTATCTAGCTCTCAATAGCATCTCCTAAACAATAAGCCCACTCGTGTTAATCTTTGTATTATCCATGATACTTCCAACCAGGACAACTTTGGAATGCCTAAGGATAGACTCATTTTGGGATGGCATGATGTTGCTACTGATGAACCCAAACCAGTACTTGAGGCGACGTTAATATCCTTCTTCTCGATCCTTTCTCCCTCAACCATCCATGGTGGGATGGTGTCGGAAATGATCGGAGCCAACCAACACTTTAGGTCATCTAAGCTTCTGTTCAATCAGAGTCAGATATAGGCATTGCTTGTAGCTTCTGTACCCAAAACTTCATTGATTTTTCAGCGTGGCATTGCACCATCTTACCACAAACTTTGACTTCTTCCAACGGCATCCAAAATGTGCCCTTTCTTTACTTTAGCAGTGACTCTGTGTAGGCTGCATAAAACTCTCTTACCCATGTAGGAACATATGGAGGTCGAGGTATTGTTAGCCTCTCAAACCCGTGGAATTTTATCATGTCCCAAATGGCTAGATATGCACTGACCACCCCATATGTGGAGAGTTTTCACTTCTCCAATATTGTTCATTCTCCTACAGCCTTGAGCCTATTTAGGGATCTTGGAGCGATGATTGGAAGAACTTAAAAAATAGGTGCTTAATGTTGTGAAGGTTGCACTAACTTGGATCGTTTGTCAGACCTCTTCATGACAACCCTTCTTCTTAGCTGCTCATTTTTAAGTGTAGAAGAGCGCGAAGTTGTTCCTCTATCGGATTCCGTATCCAAAGTTACAACATGTTTACCCTTTGTTTTAGCCATAACCTGCAAACCACAATCATTCAAACATCGAATCGGTGAGGTTAGTTGAAATCTAAATCAAATGAAAGCATAGTTCAAAAATGTTCTGAGGCTCGCCTAATGGGAAGGCGGTCCACCTAACAGGTTAGGCGATCTCACCTTTGGATAGTGTATAATCTAAAAGAACTCAGGCACAATAGGCAAAGTCAACTCCAACTCGATGATTCACTAAATTAGTTTTGGTGGGCTAAGACAAGACCGCTGAAAGTGACAGTGCAAAATTAAAAAGAACAAGCATAAAGGGCCATGTTCACTCCCACTTGGCGATACGCCGAGTGGGTTTCGACAGACTAAGAAAAGTCCGCTGAATGGAACAGTACCAAGGTTACATATTCACTTAAGAGGGCGATCAAGGTCTTATTCAGTGATTCTCCTAACTACCTTGGCGAGCTAAGAGAAGCTCATCGAACAGGAAATGTTCAGCCCAATGCTAATTTTTTTTTACTTTAACCATAATACACAACAATACCCAGTTCCCAATCAACTTTACAATCTACCCACATGCTTTTCTACCCATGAGTACTCAGATTTCTCCCAAATATCACAAAGTATTACTCAAATTGACGATTTTCTCTTAAGAAAGTCATCACCTCATCTATCATTGGGCAAAATCATTCAATCGGGTCAACACTGGGCTAATCAGACTTCACACATACACAATTCAATCAAGACCCAGCAAGATTGAAGACTCAATTTCAATAATTAAACAACACAACCAATTTTAGCAATTTTGTACAAAGGTTCAAACATCTAAATCATGGGCACAACTCAATACAAATAATGTAGCACTACCCAATGAAATTAACTAACATCATTCATCAAATGGTCTTAAGCCCATACATAAGACACAATTTTAAGTGCAAATAACAAGATAGAAATCGAGCACCAAACTCCAAGAGAAGTAAACACAAGAAAATGAGAGAGATTAGGGTTTGGGTCAACAAAATATGCAAAGCACTCCCAGTACTCGAAAAACACATAAGAAGGACACTGCACACTATAAAATGATATTGGAAGTTTAGGGAAGAAAATGATCTCAAAGATAGCAAAGGGTTTTTTACAATGAAAAGACCCTTGGAATTTTTTATATCAGGCACATTCGGAGGTCACAACTAAAGTCGCTAAGTCTATTCAGAAAATCGGCGGATGGAGCTGAAGCTCGCTGAAGATGCCTGAACCGATAACAAACCTGAAGGCTAATTTGGCAAACTCGATGGAGTCCGCATAGTTTTCTTGGCGGATCAACGTTTAGAGCTCTGATCACCAAAGTTGATAGTATTTTTTTTTCCATATTTTCCAGCTCAAAAGGCTAACAAGAATGAGTTCGCATAATGCCTTCGGCGGATCACCATTATGGTTTTGGTATCGCCTATTGTGTCCTTCGCAACACTTTAACTTCCTTTCAACCTACACTCATAATACATGTTATTGAAAGAAATAAAACTAAAGTAAAGACTTGGGTTGCCTCCCAAGAAGTGCCTTATTTGACATCGTGGCACGACATAGTTCTCAATTTCTCAGCATTCATTTTTGGGATTAGGGACGGTGTCACTGGCAATGTTCCCTTTTTCCTCGTATTGAGATGGGTGGAGATTTGACACATCTGAGTCTCCAACTACTTGATATACACCAAATGAAAGGTCACCATTTGAGATAATATAGAGAAGTCATTTTTTAATTATTTCTACACCTTGTCGGACCCTTCAACAATGTTGAAGATCCTTGTAAGAATATCCTCGGTTTGGTTTCCTTCCGGACCAACTAAGTCCTTTGGTCGTGGACGAAACATTCCTATCCTTTTCAACCTTCCTATCTCTCAAATTTTCACATATCCAATCTTTTCAACCATTATCTCTTTCCTTGTTCCAACCTTGGTTCCCACCTTGTCATTGCTAGTTTGGGTGAGAACCCCCCATTTGGTTTCCAAGTATTGAAATTCTTCATTCTATAATGCCTCAAATTTGGCATCCTCTAGACGCTGCCCACTACTTGTTCCAACCGCATTTACTTATTTCAATCAACCTCCCATGACATGTTTCGACAACAAATTGATTTGAGTCATCATTTTGGCCATATTTTCATCTCGCTCATGCTCTTTCTCAATTTGTTCCTTACTCATGCTCAATTGCAAAGAAGACACTTGTTCCTCTCTAGTATGTCATGTTTGGTTCACTTTGGTCATGTCATCAAGCAACAACGATGCAACCTCTTATGGTTATCACATCATCCCACCCTGGGAAAGTTGATCAGATACACCTTTGTTGATTGAATCAAGGCTACAAAGAAGTATTGCAGCAACAAATAGTCCAAAAAACCATGCGTTGGACATTGCAAAAGTAATTTCCAGAACCGCAACCATGTCTCATGTAGAGGTTCCCCTCTAATTATTTTGAAATTTTGGATTTGGTTTCTAAGTTTAACCATCTTAGAGTGGGGAAACAATCTCTACAAGAAGGCTTTAGTGAACTCCTCCGAAGAAGTGATAGAACCATTTGGAAATTTCGTCAACCATCTACAAGCTTCACCCGTCAAAGAGAACATGAATAACCTTAACCTTATAGACCCTTGTGAGATGTTTTTGAACACAAACGACCCAAACACATCCACAAAATTCCTAAGGTGTTCATGGGGGCCTTCATTAGATAAACCCTCAATCATTCATCTTAATTGGAGTAATTTTAGCATTTTTCTAGTTACGTGAAAAACTGCCCTCCCAGCTGTGGGAGGTAATCGGATGGCTCCCGTGGTTTGAATGACGTTCATGTGCAAGTTATTAAAATCACCCATGTTGTTGTTTTAACCGTAGTGACTATCATTGTCACTACCTTGGTCACTCATGTTTGTAGACCTGTAAATCAGCAAACAAAAACACCAAGTAAGATTTTCACTACAAATAAACCAATTTAAAAATTGATTTCTCAAATGAAATTCTCAGCCATCATTCTCCGGTAGAGGCGTCATTTTTTATAACACTAAAACTACTCTTCAAAGTCAATAAAAAGAGTAAGCGGTCGTCGTCAATAAAAATATCCAACTAAGAGTTGAGGTCGATCCCATAGAGAATGATATAGCACGGATAATTCTATCAAGAAATTTGGAATGAAAATTCATTCATTTGTAGTAATAAAAATAAGTGGGTGGATGATTCCACCAAATTTAAGAAAAGAGTTTGGTTATCAATAGTCACAATTAAACTAGAACTTCATAAAATCAAATGAGTAACAAGAAATCTAGGGGTACGGGGATTGAAAATTGATATCATATAGGGGTAATTATGTTGCTCTATAGTGATGAACATTAATGGATAGGCCGAGTCATCTTCAATGAGACTAATCTTCTTTCGATCTCATAGCACTAGTTCATAGAATCTCCTTTCGGTCTCATATATGTGCATAAAAAACCCAATACCTTAATCTATTCTCTCTTTTGATGCAGAAATGGGGCAAATAGATCCAACCTGTAATCTCTATTTTCAAGCAAATTACATATATCAAACCTAAATTGCTAGTAGCTAACTAATTACCCACTCCAATCAATCTCTTTCAAGCATCAATCATCGATTGGAAGTGGGAATTCAGTTTACAACCTTGACCCATAAATTAACCCCATGCTAATTAGCCCAAATCTGTGCATGAACAATAACAAAATAGAGCATAACACAATACCCACTACATCAAATCAACACCCAACCCCATAAATGCACCCCTAGATCTTGGGGTTTTAGCCACTCATCACAAAGTGTAAAGAAGTTATACCTTGTATGAAAGCAACCACGGGTAACATGAAATTAGCAATTACAAGCAATACCCACTTTGAATTTCAACTTCAAATTGTCAATTTTAAGAGAAAAAATTGAAAACCCCAAAAGCTAAAAGTATTCTTTAGAAAGTAAAAGTATTTCTCTTTCTAAAAGAGTTAGTACTCTCTCACTATTTTTGAATCTATTTTTTCTCTCTCTTTTGAGTTATTTATAGTTTCTCAAAATTTAACCCAAAACTCAATACGTGACCCATTGGGCAATGTTAGTCTTGCTCGCCGATCACATTAGGTGAATCATCAACTTCTCTTTAGCTCGCCTTTATCTTACTTCAGGCTTCAGGTGCTTGAATCTCAGTCGGCGAGCTCGTTCGAGTTTGCCTTTCATGTACGGCGTATCACCGAATACCACGTTTGTTCGCCTTTCAAGCATTCAATTTTTCTCCAAGTACTGTCACCTTCGTCGATGGTCACCTTGTTCACCCTTTACATTCGGCAAGTCGCCGTTCCATTTTTGGTCCGCCAACCAACCTCAATTAATTCAATTATTGTGCACTGTCAACTTGGGCGAGGTCATACCCATTTGGCGATCCGTCCTTCATGTTAGGTGATCACTAATGTGTAGTTTACACTTCTTTTCATATTTTTGGTCCTTCATTCACACATTCTCCTTGCCTTGTCCTTTAGCCTTTATAGTTGTAAATCGTCATAATATCATTAGAATAGGATAAAATTAGGCATTGAGGACACAAATTGTTGAGCTAAATAGGCCTCAAATGAGTGTAAATCTACCACTCATCACATGGAACGAAAATTTTCAATTGTTCCTATCTCACTACTATCTTCCTTCTTTCTCTTTTTAAATTTTACACTATCTCCTTGATAGACCTTTAGTAAGAGAGTTTTTTTTTGTCATGTGTCTAAAACAAGCACTATTCATGTTTCATTTTTTTTAAACTCAGCTTAGGCTTCAATTCTTCATCTTCTTATAATTTATTACATACTTACCTTTTGAGGTTTTATGTTTGATTCTCAGTTCATCGAATTAAATCTAGTCATGTTAACTCAATTAGTTCATAATCTATCAATTTTGAAATTTTCTTATAATTTATAGTTCTTCACCCATACTTATACTCAAATCAATGATTAACCAAACCCCACATGATAACACCAATAGAACTTCTCAATTGTATTCTTATTCATTTTCGTTTCTTTTAAAGGATCTAATTAAGATTTCACCCAAAAATCTCCTCTTTTTTTTTGGTTTGTTGATTTTACAAAGTTCATACTTTAAATTCGAGTTCATTGAAATCCATATATATGTATATACTATTTGAGACCAAAGCAAGAACACATAAATACCTTTAGTCTTATTGTTGAAGTTAAAAAATAATGGTTGAAAGGGTCTTATGGCATATAGAACCATAAGAACAAAACTTTAGTTTTGCGTGGAAGGTTTCTTATGTTTTCTTAGCCTTCTAATCCCTTGATCTCTTTCTTAAAGTTACATCAGATTTCTTAATGGGCTTTGAAAATTCTCTTTTCTTTGTTTTTCATTTGTCGCTTTATTATTTTAAGACTTAAGTATCCTTTATTTAATATGTGGTATTACAAATTGTCAACAAAGCTAAGGAAATTCAAATAAGAAGGAAGCAATCATAACCAAAGAGTCAACCTTTTTTTTTAGAAAGTGAATCGGATGAGATCAAAAAATAAGTATTAAAAAGGGAAGAACTTATATATGAATATTGATTTCCTCTTGGAAATTTACTGGACCAAAATCAAGAAACAAGTATCACATAAATCAAGAATAGAGAACACCATAAAATAAATATGAATCATAGTTCAATCTCTTCAGATCGTAAAAGATGTAAAATATCCTAAATAGTAGATCAATTTTTTTTTTAGAGTAGGGGGTAGGGCTTGAGATAGAGGTTGTGCTTATGGAGTAGAAGCGGCTAGAGGTCGTGTCCGTGGAGCAGCACCAACTAGAGGCTGAGCTAGAAAGGTCTCCCCTAAGCCATAGATTGAGGTTGTTGAAGACCAGGTTCCTCCTGAGTTTACAGCTCATTTGTTTCAGGATACTTTGCTGAGGGTGTTGGGTGTACTAGAGAGTTTTTCTTCGAGTAGTGCGGTAGAAAAACCATAGGGTCCTCAGATTTGATTAGGGGCGTAGACCCCAGGTCAGTAGTAATTCCAGGCTATTCATGCTCAAGTAGGTCAGCCACTAGTGATTCCCACACTGGTTGCTGGTGAATGAGTTGCTCTTAAGGTTATTCTGACAATTGATGATCAACGGTGCTATGAGAGGTTTCAGAATATGAAACCACCCTAGTTTCAGGGAAGTAAGAGTAAGGATGCTCGTGAGTTCTTGACTTTGTGCGATGAGATGTTAGAGGCAGTGGGTATGGTTGATGCACGTTGTGTTTGTTTTGTTGCACTCCAGCTCTGTAGACCTACCAGGAAGTGGTGGAGGACTTATGTGAGGTCTAGACCAGTTGGATCTCTTCTGGAAAAGTGGGATGTGTTCTCTAGTGCTTTAGCAGGACCACTTCATTCCTTGGAGCGTGACGGAGGAGAGTTGATTGAGGTTTGAGGACTTCACACAGGGCAATTTACATATGACAAGAGTATGAGGTATGTTTCTACAAGATATCCAGGCATGCTATGACTATCATTCTTTATGAAGCGGAGAAACTCTGTAGGTTTATGAGAGGGTTTACTATCTCCATCAGGTATTATGTGTTCAGAGATGCTGGAGAGGGGGCTTCCTTCCAGTCCATTATGAGTACCGCCAAGGAGGTGGAGTTTATGGTTACAGAGGAGTTTGGGGATCCCAAGAGGGCCCATTTTTCTATTAAGTTTTTGGTGCCTCATCTGGAGGCAGAAGTTAACATAAAGGTAGTAGCTCTTCTAGGCGTCGTGGACCTGTTCATGCATCCATGCCAATAACCGAGAGTGGGAATACATCCTGAGGGTCTTATGGTCTAGCCAAGGTGGCCATAGTAGCTCATCTGGTCTTTCACAGTAGTCATCAATACTGAGGTCTTGTTATGGGTGTGGTGATACAGGTCATATGATTCAGCAATGTCCTTTGTAGACTCACTCAGGACCCCAACATACTTATTAAAAAGCTCCAGCTAGAGATTCAACACCTTCGGCTAGGGATCGAGGCAGAGGTCAGTCGTGTAGAGGTGGCATGGCTTCTGGTATGGGTGTTATCACTCAGCAGGACGGAGATTGCGTACTACTCAGACTAGAGGTGGTCGAGAGGGACAGTGTTATGCTTTTCTATAGAGGACAGAGACCGAGGCTGCTGACTGTGATTATAGGTATCACCGCAGTTTGCCAGCGACCTACGTTTGTATTGTTTGATCTGGGGTCTACTTTCTCATATGTGTCTTCCTATTTTGCTGTTGGATTTGATATAATGTTTGATATCATACATGTGCCTATTTATGTTTCTACACATGTGGGTGACTCCTTAGTGGTGGATCGAGTGTATCGATCCTATCTTGTTTCTCTAGCTAGGTATGATACTTGGGTAGACTTGATCATTTTGGAGATGGTAGACTTTGATATTATTTTAGTTATGAATTGGATCTCCCGCATCATTCCTTTTTAGGTTGTTATGCTAAGACGGTGACCTTAGCTATGTCGGGTGTCCCAAGAGTTGAGTGGATGGGTGCTAGTGGTTCTTACCTAGAAAAGTTATCTCCTTCATTCGAGCTCAGAGATTGGTTGATAGAGGGTGTTTTTCCTTTTTGGATTTTATTTGGAATACTAGTGTTGAGCCACCTCCCAAGGATTCTGTGCTTGTGATTCTAGAGCTTTCAGATATGTTTCCTACTAATCTTCCAGATGTTCATCTAGATAGGGACATTGATTTTGCTATTGACTTTGAGTCGGGCACCAAGCCCATCTCTATCTCTCTTTATCACATGGCTCCAGTAGAGTTAAAGGAATTGAAGGATTAGTAGCATGACTTGTTGAGTAAGGGTTTCATTCGCCATAGTGTGTCTCCAATGGGTGCTCATGTTCTGTTTGTGAGGAAGAAAGATGGGACCATGAGGATGTGTATTGACTATCGATAGTTGAACAAAGTGACAGTGAAGGACAAGTATCCTCTTCCTCGTATTGATGACTTATTTGATCAGCTTCAGGGAGCATCTTTATTTTCTAAGATTGACTTAAGGTTCGACTACCATCATCTGAAAATTAGGGCATCAAATATCCCTAAGACAGCTTTCATAATTTGATATGGGCACTATGAGTTTCTTGTGATGTCTTTCGGTTTGACTAACACCTCTGCACTATTCAAGGAGTTGATAAACAAGGTGTTTCAAATCCTTCGTGATAGTCTTCATTGATGACATCTTGGTGTACTCCAAGACATATGAGGACCATGATCGACATTTAAGGATTGTGCTCAAGAGATTGAGGGAAGAGAAGTTGTATGTCAAGTTCTCGAAGTGCGAGTTATAGCTTGATTTTGTTGTATTTCTAGGATACGTGATTGCCAAGGAAGGTATTCGGGTGGATCCAGCCAAGATTGAGGCAGTTAGAGGTTGGACCAGACCTACGTCAGTTATCGAGATTCAGAGTGTGTGACTTGCAGGGTATTATAGGATATTTGTTCAAAGCTTATCCACTATTGCATCTCCTTTGAACAGATTGACTCGACAGAGTGTGAGCTTCCAGGGGTCTGATGAGTGTGAGGAGAGCTTTCAAAAGCTCAAGGTGTTGACACCAGATTTTTTCCTGATATTTTTCAAAGTTAATATTTTTAAATATTTTATCCATTAAATAGTTCAAAATAGATCTTTTTCAATATTACAAGAATTTTTTATAATTATTATTATTTTTGAAAAATATTAGGATTTTTATCCATTAACTTTGATTATATTATTTTTATCACAAACAGTTGAATATGTTGTGAATATTGTGTTAGTTGATTAAATCATTATTTTCTATTAAATTACATTTTTACATGTCATTCATTTTATTCGTTACAATTGTTAATATTCATTTTATTTGTTACTTTTGTTAATATTCATTTAGGGGTTAATTAATATAGTCTAGAAATATATTTTTTGTACGGATAAGATTACATACACATATATTTTATTAACTAGTGGTTTTGACCCACAGTTTTAAGGTCATGGTATTGTATCATTGGTGGTTTTCCATTTTCTATTTAAACAATTTCTTGGTCACAACGTTAGGGGTGGTGGATAAATATTAAATTTGGGAGTGAAATTTTCAGATCTTAATTATTTAAATATTTTCTATCAATTCTTTGCCTTATCCGGCAAGTCCATCGGAGCTCTGGCAAGCAGCCAAAGCTTCAGTCCACCACCACAACAATAACTCCCATTCCCTATTTTTTTTGACCACCAGTTCACCACCGAAACTCCTGTCCCTTTTTTCTGGAAACGAAGCAGCAAACCAGTTACCCCTATCTCCGACAGAAAACAACACAACAACAAACCAAACGACCGTTCCTCCGCCTCCAAACCCCACTGAACCCGCGAGAAGCCACCAGCTCAACACCAGACCCCAACCACCACCAGAAAGAGCTGAAAAAAACCTCCAAAACCCATGTCATGACCCAAAATCACAAGTCGTGATGACACCTATATTCCTAACTGATGGGTAAGCCAACCTAATACTTTTACCAATTCAATTCGATATTTAAAGTAGAAATATAAGCGACAACATAATATCCAAACACTAAGTCATTTACAAGTATGAAATGCAGAAACCTAAAATACCACCCCAAGATTTAGTGTCACAAGTGCAAGAGTTTCTAAAATACGATACAAGTCGGGAACTAAATGAAAAACCTAGACATAAGGAATATCCTGTCTAAATACTAAAATAAAATGATAACTAAAGACATAGAGGGAGGTGTGGGCCACAGAACAACCAAGTAGCTCACTACAACTCCAAGATAATTCAAAACTCAGCTCTGAAAGCTCCATGAAATGCGCTCGAATTTGAAATTCAGTCTGCACCACAAAGAGTGCAGCAAGTGTAGTATGAGTACAAAACCACGTGTACCCAGTATATCTCATAGACCGACAACGAAGAAGTAGTGATAGGAGTACATAAGAAAATAATTCTTTAATTTTTACAAATCCACATTATACTTATCAACCAATTTTCATCAAATAGGGATAATTAAATATCATGTAATGTCCAAACATCAATGAAGCACACAATCAAACAAGGTAATATGACACCATGAAATGATATGCCTCAAATACCCAGTACTCTCTCAACCGTTTATACATGATACTCCTCAGAAATACATCGAGGGTTCATGACCCATGGGGGACTCGCGAGGTCCATATACCGATACAGACGATCTCCACTTGCCCAAATTATAATCATAACTTCTCCCTCGCACGGACGATCTCTACGTGCCTAAATTATAATCATAACTCGATCTTAATACAGACGATCTCCACGTGTTAGACCTTTACTCACACTCAATCTCATGTCAATGTATGTGCACAATATGATATCAATAAAAAAAGGATGATGCAACATCTCAATAAATCAAATGAAGTTATGACATATAATCACCTCAATTATCACAATTATACGGGTTCAATAAAGAAACACAACCACAGAAAAGAAATCAAGTCACTAAATATATCAGTTAATGTCTATATGCTTTGACATTCTCGAATTACAATCTATCATATTATAGTAATAAACTTTTCCTTAAATAACACTGGTATTCATACCAATGCCCATCACACCATTGGTACGAGACTCCCATATTTCGCCCTTACCCATTTTATATTCCATTTTTAATCTTTAATTAGAAAACGTCCCTCAACGAAGTCAAGAAAGTCTTAATATACCTCAAAAGTCGAACACGTGCCACAAATTCTTCAAGATTTTACCTTTCCTTTTTGTAAAGCTTCAAATCCTTTCAAATATATCAAATATGTAATCCTCATACGAATACGAATCTAATAACACCCATATTACTATATTTAGTTTCGACTCAAAAATCGGATCAAATAGTCATTCCGAGCCACCAAAATTTGAATCTGAAATTTTCTTTCAGATTATGTTTACCCATGATAAAACAAACTCTCATGCAAAATTCCAGCTAAAAAAGATCGTTATTCGACCATCAAATCAAGATTTTATTCTAAAAATCCTAGACCTATATTTTCTTAAATCAGTATAAATTATAAATGTTTTTAACCTAAAAATCTATTCATAATCACATAAAAACTTAATGGAAAGGACGAGAAGCATTACCTTAACTCTTTGGGATGAAAATACTATATTTTCTCCTCCTTTTTCCCATCTTTTTCTCCCTTTCTTTTCTCCTTGGCGCGTTTCCTCGTTCTTCGTTGTTACGTTACTACACAGCAGTAACCAAATATGACCCCTTTTTTCTTGTTTTCTATTGGGCAGTTACCCTTTTTTATTTCATTTTATTTTAATTTATTTATTTATTCATTTAGTAGGGCACTTGCCCCTTTTAATTATTTTCTTTTCTTTTTTTCCAAACCTCATAAAACTCTTCTTGGGAGATACTTTCAACAAAACCTTCTCTCCAATCGTTCACTTCAGATCACAACCTTTCGATCCACATAATCTTTCTTTTATCCTGGGCTATGAGTCTATCTTAAATCAACTTGACCTTATCTAACAATTTCTCAAAAGATTCATGCCCTAAGGTCTAACCGCAAATATACTGAATCAATAAATTGGAGAACAACATATTCTATCATATAAAGCCTCAAATAGGACTATCCGGATGTTGGAATGGTAACTATTGTTAAAGCAAACTCCACGAATGATAAGAATTAATATCATCGACCACTAAAATCAATCATGCACATCTATAACATATCCTTCAACACTTGAATAATCTACTTGGATTGGTCATAGGTTTGAGAATGAAATTTTTTGAATGTCCAACTTCTTGTGTATAGACTTCTAGAAGTTAGATTTGAACTAAGTACTCAGTTCAAAATGATGAAAATAGGCACATCATATAACACACTATCTCCTGGATATAAATTTCAACCAAACTCTCCACATGGATGAAGTCTGAACAAGCACAATGTGAGATGATTTAGTCAATCCATCCACAATAACCCAAATAACATCAAGATCCTCAAAAGTTTGTGGAAATTCTTTCACAAAATCCATGGCAATCCGCTCCTTCTTTCACTCACATACAAACATCCTCTAAGTCATAACACCTAATCTCTAGTGACCATACTTCTCATACTAGTAATTCAAACATCGAGACACATACTCTTACAATGTTCATCTTCATTTGATATCACTAATAATGCTTCAGAGCATAATATATTTTATATCCTTTTTGATAAATAAACTATTTAAAGTTATGAGTCTCTTTCATAATCAACTTAGTGAAACAATCAACTTTTGAAACACAAATATTACCCTTAATTTTCAAAATGCACTTCGAATCCAACATTCCTTCCTTATATCCCCCCTTTAACACCTTGTCTTGAATTATATTCAACTTCTCATCTTCGAACTGTCTAGCCTTGATATGACCAACTAGAAGAGAGTGTACCTCAATAGAAGCAACGATCCTATCAAGATTCAAAATATAAAGTCTCATAAATCTATTAGCCAAGCAGTGAACATCTATTCCACTCGCAACATAATCAAGCTACCTATACTGACTGACTTTCATCTCAATGCATTTGCTATTACACTTACCATGTCCAAGTGATATAAGATAGTGATGTCATAATCTTTAAGCAACTTTAGGCATCTCATGTGTCTCAAATTTGGATCTCTCTAATTAGAAATATATTGGATACTGCAATAACTCTTGAACACCTCATATTGCTTTCTAAGTAAATAATGCCTCCAAGTTTTCAAAGTAAAAAAAACATCATTTTCAACTCTTCATAATGAGTAGAGTAGTTATTCTCCTCCTACACCTTTAACCATCTCAAAGTATACTTTATTACCTTACCTTTATGCATCAAAACATTTCCAAGATCAACCTGTGAAGCATTATAATACTCTGTGAACTCCTTATTTTTCATTGATAAGGTTAAAATTGAAAGTCAACAAAGTTTTAAGTTTTTGAAAGCCAGTCTCACGCTCCTTAGAAAGTTAAATTCTTATGAGTTAGTTTTATTAATAGAGATACAATAAAAAGGAAAGTCATCCAAATTCCATCTGTAGTAACCAATCAAACCCACAAAACTCTGAATCTCTATAGATGAAGTAGACCTAGCTCAATCTCTAATTATCTCAATACTCTATAAATCTACCATATTGTCATCCTTAGTCACCACATGCCCAAAAATATCACAAAACTTAAATCAGACTCACACTTAGGGCATTTTACATAAGGTCACTCTTTCTTCAAATTTTAGAGTACAATTCTCAAATGCTACCCATGCTCCTCTCTACTATGAGAGTAGGTCAAAATATCATCAATGTAGACTATAGCAAAGAAATTCCAAATAAATCCTGAACATCCTATTCATTAATTCCATAGAAGTTGATGGGGAGTTAGTCATCTCAAAAGTCATAATTAAGAGCTCATAAGGTCATAAGAGGTCCGGAAGGCTATCTTAAAGATATCATCTGTCCTTACCCTGAATCAATAGTAATCAACTCTCAATTCAATCTTAGAGGTTACCAAAACTCCTAGACAAGTCCTTAATACACGAAATATGATACTTGTTCTTAATAATCCCTTTGTTAAATTAATAGTAGTCGGTGCACATCCTTCTTTTCACAATTAAGACTAAAGCGACTCAAGGAGAAATACTTGATCGAATAAAAGAACTTGCTCAATAAGTCTTATTACTATTCTTTTAATTCTATTGGAGCATGTCAATAAGAAATGATAGAAATGGGCTAAATTCTCAACTCTAAGTCAATACTGAAATCAAAGCCACGATCAGGTAGAACACCTTCAGAAACTCTTCACCATTTATACTAATTCTAAAAGACAAGTATTGATACTCATATCATGAACATAAGTCAAATAGGTGGGACATTCTTACTCAATCATACACTGAGTCCTTGAAAATGATAATACCTTCCTCAAATAGGGACTGAGAGTGTCTTTTCACTTAAGTTTAAGAGTACCTAACATATCTAAGGTAACAATCTAAAATTTCATAATATGGATGAAGTCAATCTACGCCCAATGTGATATCAACGTCTGTCATATTCAAAATAATTAAGTATATCCACGTGTTTTGTCCTATCAAATCAAAAACTTAAGATCGATGTAATTGATTCACCACTAAGAACCATCTAAGGGTGTCTGAATATGTACAAACATAGAAGGAGGGTCCTGAAACATATTCATTCAAGTAGGTCATAGTCAAAACAAACTGCAGAAGATCGAAAACATATTAAACAGTACTTGGAACTGCCTTGGTTACTCCAACAGAGTTAGTTATCTGACGTTATAATATTTACAACCACCATAACTTTGATCTATGATTTGTAGGGTGATTCATTTCCACTATGCTCATGTCTTTATGAATATTCCCACATAGTTTCATACATGTATCCTTGTACGAACTTCTTTAACTAAGAGCTCTCTTTCACTTTTTGTTTCAACTTATACTATTGATCCTCAATTCAATTTTCGAAAGACACCTCACAAGTTGAATATGTCAATATATCTCATTAAGCACCACTTTAAAAGTCTCTGCTAATTGCAACTCAACTTAGTTCATATCTCTTGATGTATTATATTAAGACCACCTCGCGACTTACATCAAACGGAAATTGTATCAACATCGTCATTATGTCATTCAAATTGAACTATCTAACTTCTTTTTAGTACGCCTCTACTCTAAATAGAAAGAAAATCTTTCATACGAATCTTATAACAAGTATTGTAACCTCAAACGTCATTATAAAGAATCATAATCTATGTCTTTATCAATCCTTAAATTTTTATCATACCCATTTCAAGATAACTATTCTCTCATTTGGTTAATCAATCCTCCCAAGCTTACTCTTGTCTTTAAGACATTAATATCTAACCATTCTATTGCTCAATTATTGACTTGTCATTAATACATATGTGTCATAAGACTATTGTAATAAATCTAAATTCATTTAAAGTATTTTCATCCAAATCACACCTCAGACAAACCATCTATACTATGCCCAACATTCTCAATGTCGCAACTCTTATTACTTAGTAATTTTGCCAACCACGTCATAACATCTAGCACCATACCACGTAACGTCAATAATATCATTGACCTATCAATTCAAGAATGTCTCATCACTATTGGCAAGAGAAGGAAAGAATGAAGTTTAGATCTTAAAATGAACCACATACGCACAATAAGGAATGAAAAAATAGAAGTTTCCTAAAGTCCCATAGCCTCTCGAAGATAAGAAACGGATATCTCCGCACCGGTCTGCAAGACTCTACTAGACTCAGGTCTTGCACTTGTGAGACCGATGAACCTAGGGCTCTGATACCAATTTGTCACGATCCAAAATCATAAGTTGTGATGGCACCTATGTTTCCAACTGATAGGTAAGCCAACCCAATACTTTTAGCAATTCAATTTGATATTTAAAGTAGAAAGATAAGCGACAACATAATATCCAAACACTAAGTCATTTACAAGTATGAATTACGGAAACCTAAAATACCACCCCAAGATTTAATGTCATAAGTGCAAGAGCTTCTAAACTACGATACAAGTCTGGAACTAAATGACAAACCTAGACGTAAGGAATATCCTGTTTAAATACTAAAATAAAATGATAACTAAAGACATAGAGGAAGGTGTGGGCCACGGAATAGCCAAGTAGCTCACCACAACTCCAAGATAATTCAAAACTCAGCTCTAAAAGCTCCACGAAATGCGCTCAAATTTGAAATCCAATCTGCACCACAAAAAGTGCAGCAAGTGTAGTATGATTACGAAATCACGTGTACCCAGTATATCTCATAGACCGACAATGAAGAAGTAGTGACAGGAGTATATAAGAAGATAATTCTTTTGTTTTTACAAGTCTTCATTATACTTATCAACCTAGTTTTCATCAAATATGGATAATCAAATATCACGTAATGTCCAAACATCAATGAAGCACACAATCAAACAAGAATGAAGGATGTAATGAGATGTAATGCAATGTAATATGACACCATGAAATGATATGCCTTAAATACCCAGTACTCTCTCAACTGTATATACATGATACTCCTTAAAAATAAATCAAGAGTTCATGACCGATGGGGGACTCGCATGGTCCATATACCAACACGGATGATCTCCACGTGTCTGTGCGGACGATCTCAACGCACTATCATAAAATCAAACAATTTTCGCACGAACGATCTCCACGAGCTCAAATTATAATCATAACTTCTCCCTCGTACAAATGATCTTCACGTGCCCAAATTATAATCATAACTCGATCTCAACACGGACGATCTCCACGTGTTAGACCTTTACTCACACTCAATCTCATGCCAATGCATGTGCACAATATGATATCAATAAAAAAGGATGATGCAACATCTCAATAAATCAAATGTCGCTATGACATATAATCATCTAAATTATCACAATTATACGGGTTCAATAAAGAAACAAAACCACACAAAAGAAATCAAGTCACTAAATACATCAGTTAATGCCTATATGCTTTGGCATTCTCAAATTACAATCTATCATATTATAGTAATAAACTTTCCCTAGAATAACACCAGTACTCGTACCAATGCCCATCACACCATTGGTACGAGACCCACATCTTTCTCCCTTACCCATTTTCTATTCCATTCTTAATCTTTAATTAGAAAACGTCCCTCTACGTAGTCTAGAAAGTCTTAGCATACCTCAAAAGACGAACACGTGCCATAAATTCTTCAAGATTCTGCCTTTTCTTTTTGTAAAGCTTCAAAGCCTTTCAAATCTATCAAATATGTAATCCTCATAAGAATACGAATCTAATGACACCCATATTATATATGTAGTTTCGGCTCGAAAATCGGGTCAAAAAGTCATTCCGAGCCACCAAATTTGAATCTGAAATTTTCTTTCAGATTATGTTTACCCATGATAAAACAAACTCCCATACAAAATTCCAGCTAAAACGGATCGTTATTCGACCCCCAAATCAAGATTTTGTTATAAGAACCCTAGACCTATATTTTCTTAAATAAGTATAAATTATACATGTTTTAACCTAAAAATCTATTCATAATCGCATAAGAACTTAATGAAAATGACGATAAGCATTACCTTAACGCTTTGGGATGAAAATCTCAAATTTTTTCTTTCCTTTTCCCTTCTTTTTCTCCCTTTCTTTTCTTTTCTCCTCGGCGTGTTTCTTCGTTCTTTATTGTTACGTTAATGCACAGCAGTAGTAACCAAATATGACCCCTTTTTCTTGTTTTCTGTTGGACAGTTGCCCTTTTTTATTTAATTTAATTTTAATTTTTTTATTTATTAATTTAGTAGGGCACTTGCCCCTTTTAATTATTTTTATTATTATTATTATCAACAACAAAAATATCCCTTTAATAAGTTTAAAAATTATACCACTCACTCTCACAAATTATAAATTATTTATAAAAGCTACTAGTTAAACTTAGAAAACTTGGCCAAATATATAAAAGGGTCGTTACAACCTAAAACTTGGCCAAATATAATTTTTTGCTGGGTGTGAGAGTAAGCTCAAAGCTTTAGCCATGGTTACGCCGGACAGCTCCAAACCACTGCCAATCTCCCTTTGGTTTTCGGTAAACAAAGAACCCCTCTTCTTTCTCCATTTTACTAGATTTTCCTCTATCTATTTTGTTTTGTTCATCTCCGACAAATTGGATTTTATTTGATTTTACATGTTACTCGTACAAATCTGGCAGGAGGGGTTCAAACTCCGGCCACCTTTATTTTATATTTTTGTTCATGTTTAAGTTATTGATTGTGTATTGATATGTTCTTTGTTTTTTATTTTCTCTTAATTAATACTTATTATTTTGGGATTGATCTGGTAGTTTTAAGTATTTTTCCTATGGTTTGGAGCATATCCTGTTCCATGTTGTCGTGGTCATAGTTACCGTGAGTTGTTTCAATTCCCTTCTAGTTTTGACTAAATTTTTGTGTTAGTATTAGTGGGGTATTTGTTTTTTTTTTTTTTTTGTTAATATTAGTTGGTTATTACTATGTTATTTTCTATTATTTTATTTCTGGTTTTGTAGAATTGTTGTTGTATTAAATGTTGCAATTGCTTAAGCTTTGAAATGATTATGTAATATTTTAGTTTTTTTGAGGATTATAGTTATTTGCTATTTTGTAATGCCATCGTTCACTATCGTGGGATGCTATTATGTTATTTCTTTTATTTATTATTTATTATTATATCATTAACTTTATTTAAATATTACAAGTTAAATTGGCCAATAAAAAAATCTTTCCGTCGGTTTTCGAATCTTCCCCATTTTAAAAGATGGAAATTTAGTATAAATTGTATTATATGTTATACATTTTAAGTTGAATTGGCCGATGAAGAAATTACTGTTGATTTCCAAGGCCTTCCATGTTACTAAGACGGATTTTATTTTAAGTTATTATTTATTTCATTTATGTTGATTCATATTTATTCATTTATTAACACTTTTATTAAGTGTCTTTACAGGTACCCGGAGTTTCTTTCCGAGGAAGCTATTCGAATAAAATCTGATTGATATTTTTTAATTATTGTGTATATTATTGACGTTAGAAAAACCTTAGGTCGTTTCTTATCTTGTTGTTTTATATTATTACTTGTGTATATCGCATGTTTATTACACTTGTATATTATTTTTATCTCCTTCTCAATTTGAAAAAAATGAATTCAGTCGGGACCCACAATTGTGGATTTTGAAGGATGCCTAATATCTTCCCTTCGGAATCACTTGAATCCTTACCTAGAATCTATTGGTTTCGTAGATTTTTTTTATTCATTAATTAATTGTTTCCTAGTTTATCCTAAAATTAGGTGGCGATTCTTTTAAAATTCTTTTATTCTTTTAAATTCTTTTAAAATTAAGATTAGTTTTTGAGCCACCATGACGTTGCTCCTTAAGGAATGTCAACACAAGGCCTTGTTGACTTTTGCTCCTGTCTTGACTTTACCCAAGGATGGTGTGAAATTTACCATTTACTGTGATGATTTTGGAGTTGGGTTAGGTGGTGTTTTGATACAAAAGGGGAATGTGATCACCTAAGCTTCTAGACAGTTGAAGACCCATGAGAAAAACTACCCTACTCATGATTTAGAGTTGGATGTTGCAGTGTTTGTGATTAAGCTATGGCGACATTATCTGTATGGGGTACATTGTGAGGTTTTCACTGACCATCAGAGTCTTCAGTACATTTTCAGCCAGAGGGATCTGAACTTGAGGTAGCGTAGACGGCTTGAGTTCCTCACCATCTTTATCATCCAGGAAGGGCCAATGTGGCGGCCGATTCTTTGAGTAAGAAGTCTTCTAGTATAGGGAGTCTTGCCTCTATTAGTATAGGGAGTCTTGCCTCTATTAGTATTGAGGAGAGACCATTGACTAGAAATGTTCAGAGGTTAGCCAACAATCTCGCCTGGTTGCATATTTCTGAGTAGAGTAGTGGTTTGATTGCTTTCACAGAGGCTCATTTTTCCTTAGTTGAGTAGATGTAATGACCCGGTAGGTCATTTTTGGAAAGTTTTGTGGATTTATCATTTTCCCCTTTCGATGTCGACTCTAAGTTTTTTATGATTGAGTTTGAAAAGTTGGTTTTGGAACTTTGAGTTAAAGTTGAGAATTTGGTAAGTCCGTGAGTTTTAAAGGCTAAGTTGTTAAGAAAGTGGTTTTTGGAGTCTTTTGGAGTTTTGAATTTTGGAATGGACTTCTGTCAATTCCATCGGTCCAGGAATGTGAAATTTGATCCGTGAGAGTTGTTGGTTTCAGTTTTCGAGTCTTTTTGGGGATTTGAGGTCCTAAGTTGTGAAATTGTGAAATTTTAGCCTTTGGGTTGACTTTGGTCAACATTTAGGGTTCGAATGCTCGGATCGGAATACCAGGAGTTCTGTTAGATTCGATGGACGATTTCAGGCATAGGTGAAATATTGGTTGATTATTGAAAGGTCCCGAGCTTGTTCTAGCCTTTTTAGGCATGAGTTAGTTTTTGTGGTTTTCATGGATGTCGGGTCGAGAAGACCCCAGATTCATTTTTTGACGGTTTCATTGAGTCTGGAATGTCGAGTATAATTAATTAACATATGTGGTTGTGTGTAAGGGGTGTCGAACGAATCCCGAGAGCCCTTTCGATGATTTTTGAGTTGGCTGGTTTTCTGTGTTCTAGCGCAACCCTCTGCGTTCACGGAGCTTGTGGCCACGTTCATGGAGGGGAGGGGGTGAGAACCCAGCATTCGCGGAGTCTCGACCGCTTTTGCGAGAGGTCAATGCATTGATCTCCGCGTTCATGGGAGACCTTCCCCATTTGCGGAGGTCATGCTCATTAAAACCCACGTTCGCGGGCAAGGATCTGCGTTCGCGAAGGACCCCTAGCAGTATTTAAACCCAAATTTTAGGGTTTCTTCCTCATTTTCATTTTTGGAGCTTGAAAAACTTGGTAGACACGATTTCAAGTGGAGTTTTCAAGATAAAATTATTGTGTAACATTTCTTAACTCTAAATCTTCGATTACCCATTATTATTATTGAATTTGTGAGTTTGAATCAAGATTTTGGGTTGATAAATTGAGGGTTCTTCATGAACTTGAGGTTTGAGGTAAAAATGAGTTTGTGAACTAATTTTAAGTCTTTTTATGAAATAATTTTCCCTAATAAGTTCCTAAAGCCTTGAATAATGTTGTGAAGTATTAAATTTCAGATTCAAATCTTATTTTTAGAATTGGGTATTTTGTTGATCGACCCACCTTTCGAGGAAATTGTTGTGGGTGTTGTTGTTTTCGAAAAGTGATTGTGAATACTTGCTTGTTTATAGATTGTGTACCTTTGGAAGTGATTCGGAAGGGGAAGACTCAATTGTTGGAGTGATTGTTGATTGATTTAAGGCAAGTGGCTTCCTAAACCTTGTATTCTTGTTGAATCCGTATGCTTCCTTCATTGATTGCGTGTTGGGAGTAATTCAGATGAGGTGAAGGGTTTAAATTGTCCACTTATTATATCTAAATGCATAGAAAAGGGTTGAAATGAAAAAGGCTATTTGATAAACATGATAATGTGAATTGCCTTATTGTGACCCTTGATGATTGATTGATGAAATGCTTGAAAGTATGATTGTGGACTTGAATTGTATGATTTGTTGTCTCTTCCATGTGGTGTGATATTTCATGCATTGATTGTGAATGTCGTGATGAGACATGTGCTGAGTTATTATACCAAGGTCTTTGTCGGCAAGTGTTATTATGCCGAGGTCTTTGCCGACGAGTGTTATTATGCCGAGGTCTTTGCCGGTGAGTGTTATTATGCCGAGGTCTTTGCCCGCGAGTGTTATTATGCTGAGGTATTTGCCGGTGAGTGTTATTATATCGAGGTCTTTACCGAAAAGTGTTATTATACCGAGGTCTTTGCCGGTGAGTGTTATTATGCCAAGGTTTTTACCGGTGAGTGTTATAAAGCTGGTGGGAAATGGTTCCAGCAAGAGATTGATCATTGTGACTTGATGCACTTGATGCTTATGCTGACTTATTTGTGCATTGTGGTTGATGTACTTATTATGTATGACTGAACTACCTGTTATTGAGATTGACTTATTTTATTTTTATATTGTTGAATTGTGAAGATTAGAGTGTGAATATTGGGCCTATGAGCTGTGTATTGTTGAATTACTAGGTTGGGCTGATTTCTGACCATATTGTAGTTTGAGGAGGTTTGGTTGGAGTGTAAGGGGTATTCATTTTCTAGCTCATTGTTTTGTTTAGCAGGTTGCTTGCTAGGTACCGTGTTGTTGGTACTCTCCCCTTGACTCTACACTTGTATAGGTTCTGAGTCTGGACCCATGTGATCTTCCCCTTCTTATTCTCCTGGCAGTCGAGGCTCATTGAAGGATCTGAGAGGAAGCCGCATGTCACCCTGGCGGGCCCTTTTTCCTTTTAAGCTTTGTTATACTTGAGAAACAACGACTGAGACTTGTATTTATCTTTGAATTTTGTATTTTCATTGGTGGCTTGTACACGTAACAGCCAGGTTTTTGGGTGTTATTAGAATGAATAGGTTTTCCACCTTTGTCTTGTTTTTACTTTACTGTTTTCCATATTTTCTTTCTTTTCGTTGGGTTGAGGCTGACTTGTCTTGATGGGAATAGACAAGTGCCATCACGTCTATTTTGTGTCATGACAATAGATTAGTGAGCACAAATTTGATGATGAGAAGTTGTGTCTCATTCGAGACAAAGTGATGTGAGTAGAAGCCAATGAGGTTGTCCGTGACTCTGATGGTGTCTTGAGGATCGGAGGCAGGATTTGTGTGCCCAATATGGGCGAGTTGGTTAGATTTATTCTCAAGAAGGACCATTGTTCTTGATATTCCATTCACTTGGAAGTGGGGAAGATGTGTCATGATCTGAGTATGCATTATTGGTGGTGTGGCATGAAGAAGGATATTGCCGATTTTGTTTTTAGGTGTTTGACTTGCCAGCAGGTTAAGTGTGAGCACTAGCGGTCAGGAAGTGTATCATAGAGGATGCCAATTCTTACTTGGAAGTGAAAGGAATTACCATGGAAATCCTACCACCGTGGGTGGTTATGACTCCATTTGAGTGCTTTTTGACAAGCAGAGTAAGTCTTCCCATTTCTTCCCGGTTCGGGTGAAATATATGGCAAAGAAGTTATCCCATCTTTATATCAGTCAGATTGTGCGACTACATGGAGTCCCTATATCTATTGTATATAACCGAGGAGCTTTGTTCACTTCCCCTTTTTGGAAGGCCTTACAACATAGTTTGGGTACTTGGTTAGATATGAGTACAACCTTTCACCCTCAAACATATTGTTAGTCCGAGCCGATGATTCAGGTGTTGGAGGATATGCTCTGAGCTTGTGTGATTGATTTTGGTGCTAAATAAGATCAACATTTTCACTTAGCAGAGTTTGCCTACAACAATAGTTATCACTTCAGTATTCAAATGGCCCCATTTGAGGCGTTGTATGGTAAATCGTGTAGATCTCTGATCGATTGGGTTGATTTGGTTGAGATGGACTCTTTAGATACAGACTTGCTTAGAGATGCTATGGAGTAGGTTTGTATGATTCAGGGTAGATTGTTGACAGCCTAGAGCCGTTAGAAGATTTATATAGATAAGAGAATTCGAGTTCTAGTATTTATGGAGGGTGATCATGTTTGGGTTCGAGTGTCACCCATAAAGGGTGTGATGAGGTTTAGAAAGAAGGGAAAACTTAGCCCTAGATTCATTGGCCCTTTTGAGAATTTGAGCCAAGTGGGAGAGGTGGACTATATGTTGTCCTTGCCACCTAGCTTGTCAGTTGTGCATCCTGTATTTCATGTCTCTATGCTTTGGACGTACGTGTCAGATGAATCACATGTGCTTACCCTTGATTCAGCAGTGTTGGATCCAGACTTATCATTTGAGGAGGAGTCCTATAGTCATCTTGGATAGGCAGGTCTGAAAGCTTAGGACCAAGGAGATTGCTTCAGTGAAGGTGCAGTGGAAACATCATTCAGTTAGTAAGGCAACTTGAGAGACAGAGTCTGATAAGCGTGCCAGATATCCTCAACTTTTTGAGGCTTCAGGTACTTTCTTTTGCTTTATGTTCGAGGAAGAACATGGTTTTAGTGGTGGATAATGTAATGACCCGGTCGGTCATTTTTAAAAAACTTTCATAAAATTACCATTTTATTCCTCCCGATATTGGCCCCAAGTCAGTTTTGAATGAGTTTTGAAATTGATTTCAAGTTTTGAGTTAAAAAATGTGAATTATGGGAATTTTTGAAATTTAAAAGGCTAAAATTGTTAAACGTTAGTTTTCAGTATCTTTTGGAGTTTCAACTATTGGAATGGAGTTCCGTAAATTTCATTAGTTTTGAAATGTAGAAATTAGTCTTATAGAGTTGTTAGTTTTAGGTTTGGAGTCTTTTTGAGGATTTGAGGTCCTAAGTTGAAAAATTATGGAATTTTAGCCTTTGGGTTGACTTTGGTCAACATTCGGGGTTTGGATGCTCGAATCAGAATTCTGAGAGTTCCATTGGATTTGGGGATGATTTTACACCTAGTTGAGGTCTTGGTTGAATTTTTAGAAGTTTCGAGCTTGATTTGGCCTTTTTAGGCATTACATTCATTTCTTGTGCCTTTCACGAGTTTCGGGTCAAGGATGCCTCATATTCGTGTTTCGATGATTTCATTGAGTTCAGAACGTCGACTTTAGTCAATTTGCATATATGGTTTGTGTGTACGGAGTTTCGAACGAATCTCAAGGGTCCTTTCAATGTGTTGAAAGTTGGATGATATTTTGGTGCCTGAGTTATGTACCCTTTGCATTTACGATAGGCCTTCTTCTTTAGCGACCTTCTCTTTAGCGAGGTGTGATCACTAAAGCAAAGGACAAATTTTATCGGGATACGCTTAAGTGAACCCGGGCTCACTTTAGCGATGGTCACTTACGCAGAGCTTGTTCCGAAAAAGCGTGACCCCCAATTTTTGCAGGGTTCGCTTAAGCAAACCTATGTTTGCTTAAGCGACATCACAGGGGGTTTAATGCCGACAAATTTTGGAGTTTTGCCCTTTTTTCCTAATTTTGAGCTTTGTAAAATTCTTGGAGGCAATTTTGAAGAGATTTCTTGTGCTAAATATTTTGGGTAAGCCTTTGTGACCCTAAGACTTTATTTTCCTTTTATCATTTATGGATTATAAGATCAAAACTTGAGATTTTGATTGACAAGTAGCAAGGTTTTTCAAGAACTTGAGTTCTATAGTAAAATGGTGATTATGAAATGATTTTAATTTCTTTTTCAAAATAGTTTTCACCATGGAGTTCCAAATGCCTTGGGTAACATTTTCAAGTAAATATTTTCGGATTCAAACTTCATTTTTGAAATTGGGTTTTTGAGTTGAGTTGACTCATTTTGCAAAAATGTATGATTTTGGCATTGTTAATGGCAGAATCTTATTTTGATTACTTGATTGAAATAGATTGTGTGGATTTAGACATTATTAAAAAAGGAAAGGCTCAGGTCTTGGATTGACTTGTTGATTGAATTGAGACAAGTGATTTCTAAACCTTGTATAACTAGTAGAATCGGGTATTTCTCTTCATTATGTGTGTTGGAGAATAATGATAATGAGGTGATGGTTTAATTATTCCACTTGATTGATCATAATGAATAAAAAGGGAATTTATGAAAAAGGTAACGTGTTGATCATAATGCTTTGTGAATTGCCTTGTTGTGGACCCTTAATGTGTTGATTGTTGATATGCTTTGATGACATTATTGTGGACTTATATTGTTTGAGTTGTTATTTCTTTCTTATGGTGTGAAATTGCTTATTTTCATTCATTTATTTGAACTCTGATGAGACGTGTGATGATTATGCCGAAGGAAAATGGTTCTGCCAAATGTTTTGATATAAAGCTAAAGAGAAATAGTTTCGGCTAGTGAGATGATATAAAGCCGAAGGGAAATGGTTCCAGCAAGAGTTTAATCATTGTGATTTGATGCATAGTGACACATGTGATTGATCTACTTGGCACTTGTGATTAATTTACTTGATACTTGTGAATGACTTACTTGATACGTGTGATTTATATACTTGGAACTTATTGGTTGTGAACTGTGACTGTTGGATTGTGATTGTTATGCCTTATCAACTGTGTATTATAAAACTGTTAGGTTTGGATGATTTTTATGCAGGTTATAGTTTGAGGAGATTCTGTTGGAATGAAAGGAGTACTTATATTCTAGCTAGTTTCACTTTGTTTAGTAGGGTTCTTGCTGAGTATTGTGTTGTTCGGTACTCACTCCTTACTTCTACACTTGTATAGGTTCCGAGCCCGGACCCGTGTGATCTTTCTCTTCTTCTATTTTTGAGGCTTGTCGAAGGACTTTAAGAGGTAGCTGCTTGTCATCCTGGTAGACCCTCTTCGTCCTTTATGTTTATGATTTGTTCTATTTGGGAAAAAAAGGCTTTGAGACTTGTACTTATCTTTCAATTTTGTATTAATACATTAGTGGCTTGTACACGTGACAACCAGGTTCTGGAGTTATGATAGAATGACTAAGTTTTCCTCTCTTATGTTATTCTTTTCTCACTTTCCACATTTCATTTATATTTTAGGTTTGAGTCTGACTTGTCTTGGTGGGATAGACGAGTGTCATCACATACATTTTCGATTCGTGACATTATGGACCTTGGGTTAATGGAACGATTCATCATTTGAAGTCCGACAGGATAGACAAGCCCAAGGAATTTAGGTTTTTAAATTAAATTCATATATATTGAACTTAAATAATAAATATGGTTGATCTTAAGTTGAGATGGTTTGAACATGTGTAGAGAAGATACATCGACGCTCCTGTGAGGAGGTATAAGAGGTTGTATGTAAGGGGTACTCACGGGGGTAGGGACATGCCGAAAAAGTATTGAGGAGAGGTGATTAGATATGACATGGTGCAACTTCATATTACCAAGGACATGATTTTAGATAGGAAGGAATGAAGGTCGCGTGTTATGGTAGAAGGCTAGTAGGGGTAGAGTGTTGTCTTACCTTGAGAAGGTTTATGGCCTATGATAGGACTAGTCGTGCCATTATAGTTGTGTTGTTATTGTTTTCTGATGATCACATTATTTTGTTGTTGTGATTGTTTTCTCTTGTAGACTTTACACTACTTTTCTCTTTTAGCCGATTGTTTTCTTCTTGTCTTACTTGGGATTTGATACACTTGAGCCGAGGGTCTTTTGAATACAGTCTCTCTATCTCCACGATGTAGTGATAAGGTCTGTGTACCGTCTGCCCTCCCAGATCCCACTTTGTGAAATTTCACTGAGTATGTTATTGATGTTATTTTTTAGGTCAATTACATTGTTTACAATTAAATTTCCTTTTTTGATTTGTCTAAGAATCCAAAGGCCTATTTTTTTTCTTCTTTTTTCCTTCATATTATTGCAACTCAGGGTGTGTTTGGTACGAAGGAAAATGTTTTCTTGGAAATAAGTGGATTTCTAACTTATTTTCTCATGTTTCGTTGGTGAGTATAAAATATTTTTAATGTTTGGTTGGGTGCGGCTCGGAGGATGGGGTAGGGTGGGGTGACATAAAAAATGAAAATTCTTAAAACTTGAAATATTTTTCAAAAACCATTTTTAAAAAAAATAAAAAATTGACGGGGATGGTCTGGGTGGGGGTGGCAGTAGGAGTAGGGGTGACGTAAGAAATAATTTTTTTTAAATTTGAAATATTTTCCAAAAATAATTTTCTTAAAAAAAAATTTGACATGGGCAGCCTGGGTAGCGTAAAAAATGAAAAAAAAAATTAAATTTAAAATATTTTTCAAAAATAATTTTTTTAAAAAAAATTATTTGGGGGGGTGGGGGTGGAGTAAAAAATGAAATTTAAAAAAATTGAAATATTTTTCCCAAACAATATTTTTTGTTGGGGATGGGGGTGAAAGGGTGGTAGGGGTTGGGTGAGGTAAAAAAAAATCTTTAAATATAAAATATTTTTCAAAAATAATTTTTCATTTTTTTGATTTGGGTGTAGGGATAAAAATTTATTTGAAATTTAAAAAATAAGAAAATTGAAAAAATTCAATTTTTTTGGGATGGAGAGGATTGGGTTCGGGGTACGAGATAGGGTAAGAAAAAATATTAAAGGATGAAATAGAGTTTTGAAAAATGTTTTTCTTAATTTTTGAAGGGAAGTCATTTTCCTTAAATTTGATGTAAATGAGTTGATTTAAAAATATTTTTCAAAACATTTAAGTTAACCAAACATGGAAAATTGAAAAACATTCCTTCCTACCAAACACACCCTCAATTTCTATACTCTTTTCCGTTTGTTTGATTTCTCGGTGTTCAACTATTGATTAAGCTATAATTTATATTAAAAATATATATTATATTCAGTAAAATATAAGATCCGAAGAATGTGATTAAATTAAGATATAAAAAGTAATAATGTTTAGTAAGATATAAGAGTTGAAAAAATGTGATTGAATTAAGATATTGGATATTCTTTCGACTTTTTCTCACATTTCCAGTATTACAACAAATATAGAAGCGGCAAATATTATATTTTCAATTTCTTTAAAGGTAAACTTATCTAGTTTTTCATCAAAATTTTGTTATTTTATTTATAGGTGTATTTTGTTAGAATTTATATATATCATGATTGATTATATTATCAATTGAAAAAAAAAATGGTTAAAAGAACTAATGGTAAAAGAATTGGTCACACAAAAAGCTAAAAGGCTTAAAAAATAATAATTTATGAATTTTCTTTTAATTTTTTTTTGAGGCCTCAAAATATTTTTTGACTTGAGTAAATGTTAGATGAAAGTGAAAAAGGGATTAAAAATTAGGATTTTTGGTAAGAGCTTTCGAAAATCAGTCCGGACTTTTGATTTCTTTTCCTTGTCTTTTGTTATTAAAAAAAACATATCCTTGATGTATAATACTTATATGTTAAATCGTTTTTAAAATATTACGATAGATAATGGAAAATAAAAACCAAAACAAAGTCAAACATAAAAATGTAGTAATTATTATTCCTTACGCCTTCTGCTTTCTAGAAGTTGAAATAATCTTTTAAACACTCTAAACTTCGTTTATCTTGTCTCAAAATTTTATTTTGACATTTTAACTGATTTTTTAATTCCATTTTTCTTATATCATAAACACAAATTTTATTTAGGCGCAAATATTTAGTGATGTTAGACAAACATTAAAAGGGTAAAAAATATTCAATTATGTAAAGTCACATGTCTTATATTCTCCAAGTCATTCAAATTTACTGGACATTTACATTAATTGTATCAATTTATCATCTTTAAGAAATATAAAATATATACTATTAATTAGTTATATTCAACTAATTACAAACTTTATTGTCGAGATCAATCAGTGACACAAGTTAATTTAAATATTGAGTTTATGTTACTATAAATATATTAATCTTTTTCAATATGTGTGACATCAACAAAATATTTGACATCACTCGGATAATTATAATTTTAAATTTGATATGATGAATTTTGACCTGACCCATTATTTGAAGTATTTAACAAAAATAGTACAATTTTTTGAAATTTTTCCGAAATAGAATAAACATACTTCTAAGTAACATTTTATAATTTATTTAATTTTAAAGAATCAGCAAATAATATCTCACTATAACCGGTGTTGAAAAAGAATTTTGTAATCAACAGTTACAACATAAAGATAATACGTATTTCTGAGTGATGTTTTAATTAACTCAATTAATATAACCTCGTTTTCTGCAATAACATTTTCTTGATTTACATATGCAGACAAGTAGACAAGTGTCCTTTCAATCTTTGGGGGCAACAGGAGAATAAGTTTTAGGGCTCTGTGACTGGAAAAATGTCATTTTGACGATCCTTCATTTCCAATTTCACCAGATACATCAAAAATCATAATTTGAGTGAGATCTTGTTGTTTGAAAATTGAGATTATTTTCTAAAATTTGAGTTGCAACTTACATGCTGGCAACAAATCCAAGAAACAACTCAAAAAAATTGATGCAATTAAGTAATTTCCTTAAAAGAGTGATCCCTTTCTCGTGAGTTATTAATTTATTAGTGCAAGGTTTAAATCTAATCTTTTTTTTTTTTTTTTTTTTTTTTTTTTTT
>JAJONR010002825.1:0-76309 GCA_029582245.1 Solanum etuberosum
AAATATTGAGCAATTTAATTTCTTGATGAGTTCTTGATAAGTGTTCTTGAAGTTTCCTTATCGATTAAGTTTTGATGTAAGATTCTACTTGGGTCAACTTCAAACGACCATATCTCTTAGAATATAAAGAGTTACGTGGCCTATAACCTATCAAATGAAAGGTATTTAAATCTACTTTCCAACGCCATGAATTTCGCGTCAATCCAATTTTTGAGAGAGAAATTATGACCATTTCAGTAACCTGATACAGTGCTGTTACGAATTAGCCGACGGGAAAATATTATAAAGGGTCGTTTGAATTTTTTTACCTTCAATAAAATCCTAAACGCATTTCTTGACTAAGAAAAGTCTCAAAACAATCATATTTTCATCATTTAATCCATCATTCTCTTCTCTCTAAAACCCTAGGGCAAAACCCTAAGGAAAAATCAAAGTAGAAGACTTCATTCAAGATTCTTTCAATCTTTTTCAAGATTCTTCTTCAAGGTAAGTCTTCCTCCAAGAATTCCATTATTTTCAACTCAAATTCCTCCATACTATTATGAATCACTAATGAAAATCATAATTATTGGTCATAGATATTTCAAGAAACTAATTCAAGAATCTCAAGAAAGGTTTTCTTGATCGTGTACCTTCAAGCTAGGGTTTTGAAGGCTTCTAATCAAGTTCTTCTTCAAGATTCTTCAAGAAGCTTGTTCTTCCATGTATGTAAGGTTATCACAGTATCGGAATAATTCGTCCACACGCCCTACATCTACTTTCAGATCAGTAAAAGAGTAATCTAGGATTCTTTCCCTAGATTTGAGTATTCTTGAGATAAATTTATTTTGAGTTCTTGAGTTGATGTTCCTTTTATAAAAATTCTATTCCTAATTATTGAGTTTCTATATTTTTATTGAGATCCTTGAGTTGACTTTTTTCATGTCTATAATTCACCATGAACAATATTTTGAGTTATAAATCTTGAGAAGTTTGTCAAAGCCAACACTTGAGTTTTAAACTGAGTTTTGAGGAATAAGTATGAGAACGAGAAGAGTCGTATACATGAGTTCCATACTTTTATTTAGACCCTTGAGTCAAGTCCTTCATTCCCATAAATACCGCATGAACTCCATCAGTTGAGTATCTTTGAGAGGAGTAGTGTCTTCATGTTCTAAGTCTTGAGTGTTGATTTCCTAATCATTTTGGGATTATATTCCTAATCATGGGGCTACTACATGTTACCCATGAAGGTTCTTGAGTTGAGTAGTTCATGCCCATAATTCCGCATGAACCCTATGAGTCGAGCAGTCTTGAGATGAGAGGTATCATTGAGTCCTTGAGTTGAGTAGTCATGCCGATAATTCCACATGAACCCTCCGATTCGAGCATTCTTGAGATGAGTAGTATCACTGACTCTTTGAGTTCTTGAGTTCCAAGTATTGAGTTCTATGCATAGTTATTGAAAACCTTGAATTGAGTCATTCAGGTCCACAATTCGGTATGAACCCTATTTTAAGATGTCTTTTTACAAATTGTTTTAAAAGTTTTTTTAAAGACTTGTGCACTGAGTTGAGGAACAGTAGAGCTGAGTTCACTTTCTTTAAAATGATATATGGGAATTAAGAATTCCCAAGAGTAAATGTTTTTACATTTAAGATGAGAGGAAACTGAGATTTCTGAAAGAGTTTTGAGCAGTTTGAGTATCATCTCTTTTAAGAATATGATTTTTGAGTAATAATCTCAAAATACAGAAAGAGTTATGTTTTTAAGCATATGAGCTAGTATATTTTGGGAGTAGTATTGAACACCGATATGGGAAAGAGTTCATACAACTCACAGCACCCATAAACCATGTAGCCAACATGGGTAGAAAGGGTCATACTTTTTAGACGATTCCTGAATGATTTTTAGCATTGACTAGTGGATCCACTTAGTAGTAGGTTATATAACCCGACAAAGTATAGGACGGCCCTGGCAGCGAGAGGTAAGACGTTGTATCATCACCTAGCTCGTAGTGATGGTTGTCGGTTAGAGAATCTCCCACAGAATTATATTGTATTTTTATATAAAAACTGAGTATTATTGTATTTTTCAATACATTGAGTTGCTATCTACAATTTTACAACTTCCCATATATTACATCTTATATTGTTGTTTTATCCTTGAGTATTTTGAGTTGAGTATCTAATCTTTGAGTTCAGTATCTTATTCTAGAGTC
This sequence comes from Solanum etuberosum, assembly GCA_029582245.1. Classification (NCBI taxonomy): domain Eukaryota; kingdom Viridiplantae; phylum Streptophyta; class Magnoliopsida; order Solanales; family Solanaceae; genus Solanum; species Solanum etuberosum. Next base: position 2,201 of record JAJONR010002825.1, read on the forward strand.
GAGTTGAGTTGAGTTGAGTGAGTTGAGAAAAGGTAAGTATGTTTCCTTTTATCAAGTTCAAGCTTATGTTTATGCTTTAGAATTCCTCCTACATGCTCGTACTTTCCACCTACTGAGCCATTTGGCCTGCATCATTTCATGATGCAGATACAGGTATTCAGGATCATCAACAGGTGTTTCGTTGATGTCATGTGATATTCCAGTCAGCTTTGGTGAGCCTTCTTATATTCCGGAGGACTTTACCTTTACCTTACAGTTAGTAGTTTTGAGTTTTCATGGGCCTTGTCCCGATATCTTTCCGTAATAGTAGAGGCTTCATAGATAGACAGAGGTGAAGAGTTTTCTGTATTTACTTATTTTTGAGTATTGTACAGACTTTTTTGAAGTTCACTATTGGAGTTCAATGAATTTAATTCAATTTTAAGCTTATGTATGCTTGAGTCACTCTTTCGCTTGTAGCCATCCAGAATGAGGGTTCGCTTGGAGACCAACAATGGTTCTCAAGTGCCGGCCACGTCCGGGGTGTAGACTCGGGTCGTGCCAAACTTGGTATCAGAGCACAGAGTTAAAGAGTCCTAGGGTGTCTATGAAGCCGTATCTGTAGAGTCCTAGTTATCAGTGTGAAGCGTGCCACATCTATAATTAGGAGGCTGCAACATTTAGGAACTATCTCACTTCTTTCATACTCTTAATCATGCGATAGAGCTATGTCATAGAGATTTATTCATACTCGTGCATTTCTCAGATTCATTCGACTACCCGTCATATTGGAGGTGGTTGAAAAGAAAAGTCAGTCATTTATCAATGAGTTGCTCTTAGCAAGAGTCTTGAGGAAGTCATGAGTCTCCAGAGGGGCTTGACAGAAGCCCATGAGTGAGTTAAGTGTTGAGTTTCAGAGGAATGCACTCATGTTCATATGAATCGTGCGTTTGAGCTAAAAGTAAGTTGTACACTCATCCCTAAAACTTATTTAGCTGACACCTTTAAGAGGATGGTATGTTTAGAGCTTGGATAGTATTTTCATCCAAAAAGGTAGCATGAGTTACGATATTATGAGCAGTAGTAGTGAAAGTTCCCAGAGTTAGAGGAAAGCATGCAAAGGTATAGAAATCTAAGGAAAAGAGATAGTGATGGGGGAAAATTATGTTATTGGAATCATGCACCCAGTCAGTTATAAGTGTTGAGTTCCTTTATGAGTCAAATAAGGAATACTAATGTTGTAGAGAGTTCTTGACAGAAGGAAGAGGAATAGTTACTAGTCATGATGAGATAGATTATATTTTAACCAAAATAGAGTTGCTGTCGATGTTCCATCGTGTTAGAGGAGACTAAATATATGTGTTGAATAGAATCACAGAGTATTCATGAAATGATAGATCTAAGCTAAGCTTATGGTTTGTTTGAGAGGGTCATGATGTTCCAAAGGTTATAGAACCGATTAAGTAATGAGGTATAATAAGTGAGCAAATAGTACTTAAGTTGTAAAAAGGGGATATAGACCAGTTTAGAGATGATGGAATAGGTCCATAACTTCCAAGTGTCAGCTTTAGACCTAAGGGAGAGATGATAAGATTAGAAATAAAGTCAAGTGTTGAGAATAAGATAGCAATGAGTTCAAGGGAGTATGGGAGATATCTTTTTAGAGGTCCTTTTAGTAACAGAGTAATGCTAGAAAGAGAAGGTAAATGATCCAATCGTGATAATGATGGTATGATAATTCTGTCAAAGTTTATAAATGAGGAAGAAGAGAACGAGGTTTTGCTATGAGAAATAGCTAAATGAGAGCCCTTAGTTGGTTCCAAATAGTAATGCGGGAAAATTCTAGTTGGTATGGCAGAGATGATAAGAGTAACCCCGTTCCATACCCAGTCCAGCCGTCATTCGAGGACGAATGATTCCAAGGGGGAGATATTGTAACACCCCAGAATTTTTTTGATTTAAGACTCGAAGCATTCTTCGTTGTGAGTAGAATTTTACCAAGAAATTTAAAATTTCTTAAGTAATAAGGTCCGGTCAATAAATATAGCACCTTGAGTTCCAAAAAGAATTAAAGAGAATTCATTCAAGTCATTCCTTAGTTCTTTTAAGTTTAGGGTCAACTTCAAACGACCATAACTTTCAATACAAAATGAGTTAGGAGACCCATAAGATATCAAATGAAATATCACTGAGTCCTCTTTCCAACGCCACCAAGTTTTCTAATTTTCGAGCTCGTATAAAGGATATATTCCCTTTTGAAGTTAGGTTGTCCATTTAAGGAAAGTTACCCGAAAATAGGAGGGGTGTTTTAGTCTTTTCCTTACCCGCACTTATTCTGAACGTGAATTACACCCAATTAAGGGTCTAAACTGATTAGAATCAGTTTCTTCATTCCCAAAATGGTTTAAGGTTTTAGAGAGAAGATTCAAGAGGAGAAAGAGTTCAAAGTTTCAAGCGTTCGTTCAAGAAATTCAAGATTTCGCCAAGAACCTAGTTGTTTGAGGTATGTAAGCTTCCATAGTATTGGGTTTATTCAGCCACACGACAATCATGAGTTTCTTTTGCGAATCTATCCATAAATATTGAGCAATTTAATTTCTAGATGAGTTCTTGATAAGTGTTCATGAAATTTCCTTATCGATTAAGTTTTGATGTAAGATTCTACTTCGGTCAACTTCAAACTACCATATCTTTTAGAATATAAATAGTTACGTGGCCCATAACCTCTCAAATTAAAGGTATTTGAATCTACTTTCCAACTCCACCGATTTCACGTCAATCTAATTTCTGAGTAAAAAGTTATGACCATTTCAGTAACTTGATACAGTGCTGTTACGAATTAGCCGACGGGAAAACACTAAAATGGGTCGTTTTTATCTTTTTACCTCCAAGAAAACCCTAAACGAATTTCTTGACCAAGAAAAGTCTCAAAACAATCAGATTTTCATCTTTTAATCCATCATTCTCCTTTCTCTCAAACCCTAGAGCAAAATTCTAAGGAAAAATCAAAGTAGAAGACTTCATTCAAGATTTTTTCAATCTTTTTCAAGATTCTTCTTCAAGGTAAGTTTTCTCCAAGAATTTCATTCTTTTCAATTCAATTTCCCCCATACTATTATGAATCACTAATGAAAATCATAATTCTTAGTCATAGAGATTTCAAGAAACTAATTAAAGAATCTCAAGAAAGGTTTTCTTGATTGTTTACCTTCAAGCTAGGGTTTCAAGGCTTCTAATCAAGTTCTACTTCAAAAAATTTCAAGAACCTTATTCTTCCAGGTATGTAAGGCTATCATAGTATTGGACTAGTTCATCCTCACGCCCTACATCTACTTTCAGATCAGTAAAAGAGTAATCTAGGATTCTTTCCCTAGATTTGAGTATTCTTGAGATAAGTTGATTTTAAATTCTTGAGTTCATATTTATTTTATAAAAATTCTATTCCTAATTATTGAGTTTTTATATTTTATTGAAATCCTCGAGTTGATTTGTTCATGTCTATAATTCAACATGAACCCTATTTTGAGTTATAAATCTTGAGAAGTTTTTCAAAGCCAACACTTGAGTTTTAAACTGAGTTTTGAGGAATTAAGTATGAGAACGAGAAGAGTCGTATACATGAGTTCCATATTATTATTTAGACCCTTGAGTCGAGTCGTTCATGCTCATAAATTTCGTATGAACTCCATCAATTGAGTATCTTTGAGAGGAGTAGTGTATTCAAGTTCTAAGCCTTGAGTATTGAGTTCTTAATCATTTTGGGATTATATTCCTAATCATAGGGCTACTACATGTTACCCATGAAGGTCCTTGAGTTGAGTAGTTCATGCTCATAATTCCACATAAACCCTATGAGTCGAGCAGTCTTGAGATGAGAGGTATCATTGAGTCCTTGAGTTGAATAGTTCTTGCCCATAATTCTGCATGAACCCTCCGAGTCGAGCATTCTTGAGTTGAGTAGTATCATTGATTATTTGAGTTCTAGAGTTTTTGAGTTCTAGAGCTTTTGAGTAACAAGTATTGAGTTCTATGCATGGTTATTGAAAACCTTGAATTGAACCCTATTTTAAGAAGTCTTTTTTATAAATTGTTTTAAAACATTTTTTAAAAACTTGAGCACTGAGTTGAGGAAGAGTAGAGGTGAGTTCATTTTCTTTAAAATAATATATGGAAACTAAGTATTCCCAAGAGTAAATATTTTTACATTTAAGATGAGAGGAAACAGAGATTTCCAAAAGAGTTTTGACCAGTTTGAGTACCATATCTTTTAAGGGAAATATTTTTGAGTAATAATCTCAAAACATAGAAAGAGTTATGTTTTTAAACATATGAGCTGGTATATTTTGGGAGTAGTTTTGAGCACCGATATGGGGGAGAGTTCATACAACTCACAGCCCCCATAAATCATGTAGCCAACATATGTAGAAAGGGTCATACTTTTTAGATGATTCCTTAATGTTTTTTAGCTTAGACTAGTGGATCCGCTTAGTTGTAGGTTTTATACCCTGGAAAAGTATAGGATGACCTTGGCAGCGTGAGGCCAGACGTTGTACCATCACCTAGCTCGTAGTGATGGCTATCGGTTAGAGAATCTCCCACAGAGTTATATTGTATTTTTATATACAAACTGAGTATTATTGTATTTTTCAATACATTGAGTTGCTATTTAAAGTTTTACAGCTTTCCATATATTGCATCTTTAATTGTTTCTTTATCCTTGAGTATCTTGAGTTGAGTACCTTTGAGTTCAGTATCTAATCTTTGAGTTGAGTATCTTATTCTTGAGTCGAGTTGAGTTGTGTGAGTTGAGAAGAGGTAAGTATGTTTCCTTTTATCAAGTTCAAGCTTATGTTTATGCTTTAGAATTCCCCTTACATGCTCGTACATTCCACGTACAGAGCCATTTGGCCTGTATTGTTTCATGATGCAGATACAGGTGTTCAGAATTATCAACAGGCATTTCGTTGAGGTTATGTGATATTCCAGTTAGCTTTGGTGATCCTTCTTATATTTTGGAGGACTTTACCTTTACCTTACAGTTAGTAGTTTTGAGATGTTGTGGGTCTTGTCCTGATATCTTTCCGTAATAGTAGAGGCTTCATAGATAGACAAAGTTGAAGAGTTTTCTATATTTATCTTCTTTTGAGTATTGTTCAGACTTTCTTAAAGTTCACTACTGGAGCTCAATGAATTTAATTCAGTTTTAAGCTTATGTATGCTTGAGTTAGTCTTCCGTTTGTAGCCAGCCAGGATGAGGGTTCGCTTGGGGACCAGCAATGGTTCTCGAGTGCCGGCCACGTCAGGGTGTAGGCTTGGGTAGTGACACCATCTAATGATGAGCCTGTGAAATTGGAGCGAAAGTCTCTTCCATCTCATTTGTGGTATGTGTTCTTGGGCCAAAATAGTACTTTGCCAGTTATTATTGTTGTTGACTTGAATGAAGGGAAAATAGAGGCGTTGATATCGGTATTGAAGCGGTTCAAAAGAGCTATAGGATGCCCCATTGATGACATTATTGGTATTCCACCGGGTATATGTTCTCGTAAGATTCAACTCATGCCTGATAGTAAAGCAAGTATTAAGCACCAAAGAAGGTTGAATCCGCCAATGCAAGAGGTTGTGAAGAAGGAAATCATTATGTGGTTACATGTTGGGGTCGTCTATTCCATTGCTGATAGTAATTGGGTGTGTCCGGTTAAATTTGTGCCAACGAAGAGAGGAATCATTGTGGTTCCAAATGAGAAGAATGAGCTCGTTCATATGAGACATGTTACTGGTTGGAGAGTTTGTATGGATTATCGCAAGTTGAATGCGTGGACTGAGAAAGATCACTTCCCAATATCGTTCATTGAAAAAATGTTAGATCGTCTTGCTGGAAAGGGTTGGTATTGTTTTCTAGATGGGTATTCGGGCTACAATCAAATCTCTATAGCTCCGGAAGAATAAGAGAAGACTACTTTCACTTGTCCTTACAAGACTTTTTCCTTCAAGAGGATGCCATTCGGGTTGTGTAATGCACCTGCAACTTTTCAACGTTGCATGATGTCTATATTTTCTGATAAGGTGTAGGACACGATAGAGGTATTCATGGATGATTTCTCGGTGGTTGGTGACTCGTTTGATCATTTCTTGGTACATTTAGGTGAATTGTTTAAATGTTATGAAGAGTGCAATCTTGTGCTCAATTGGAAGAAATGTCACTTTATGGTGAAAGAAGGTATAGTTCTAGTCCATAGAATTTTGCAGAAGGGCATCGAGGTTGATAGAATAAAGGTCGAGGTGATAGAAAAGTTGCAACTACTATCACTCCCGGATTATTATCGCTTATGGCGGGGCACAAGATAGATTTCTCCAAAATTATGATTGCAGAGATCCATGATAGGTAAACCATTCCATGAAACATGGCTGAGGTTTCAGAAGTTGTTACTCCAATGTCCAACCCATGGACTCCCGAACAACGTGTTGTAACAAAATTTATATTGGAGTCTAGATTCGGTCAACAAAGGTCTGGCTGATCAGCTTGTCCAAGGAGGTATTATGCAGTAACCTTTTGAGATAGCGTCGACTCTCTTTGATGGGACGACGAAGATAAAGCGAGCTTGGTACACTAGAGAGGATCAAGTGGCTCCGTTGACTTTCAGGATGACAAAGGAACAAATAAAAAAAGACCATGAGCGGGATGAAAACATGGCTTAAATGATGATCCAAATGGATCTTTTGTCAAAACATGTCATGGGTAGTGGTTCTAAGGCCGTGAACGCAGTTGGAGTTAGCGGAGAAAATCCCGATGATGCGCACTTTGAAGCTTTGTATAATGAAGAAGTACACTTTTTAGCAAATCAGGAAGGAGGTTTCCGCCAAAATTATCCAAGGCCAAGTGGAAACCAAGGTTGGAATAGAGAGAGTGATGAAGGTTGGAATGACCGTGATAATGAGTGGTGTGACCGTGGCACAAACTGGAGGGAGAGAGACAGTGAAAAAGAGAGATATGTACCTCCCCAAGAATGTCAAAAGCCAAAAGAGCAAAGGGCTGACCCGGAGAATTTCCGAACCGAAGATATGCTTGCATGCATTCTTAATAAAGTTGAAGGGTCGAACAAAGTGCCCAAAGAAATGAAGGAGGACGTCTGAACTCTAAATCAGACGGTTACTTCTCCCTCGGTGTCCATTAAATAGCTGGAATCGCAAATGGGCTAGATATCATCTCATCTAAACCCGAGGTAAAAAAGGGGGTCTACCAAGTGATACCTTGGTTAACCCAACGAATGAACCTTCAATTAGTATCCTCATCGTGCCACGACGTTAAATAAGGCACTTATTGGGAGGCAACCCAAGTTTTTGAGCTTCTAATATTGTTGTTTGAATAACGGGTGTTAAATGTGCAGGTTGAAAATTTGAAATTTTGGGAAAAGGAGTAATTAGGCGAGCCCAGTTACCAGTCAGTGACTCGCTCAACTGGTCGGCGAGCCCGATCATGATTGTCATTTGAACCAACTAGTTAGCTAGAGGTTTTGTAAAACTCAGCGGGCTAAAGAGCCATTCGGCGCATCGCCGAATGGGTCGGCGACATAAGTGACCATCGCCGACTGGCACGCGAACTGAAGATTCATGAAAGGCTGAACCATTTTTAAATTAAAAAATCTCCCTCATTTCATACTTTTCAACTTCTACACTTTCCCAACCGCACTTTAGATTTTTGTACCTGCATTTCTTGCATTTTGTGTTGGATCGATTGCTCGGGGGCCACTTTGGTGCACTTTTCTAGCCTAGCTTTTAATTATCTGCTTTTGAGGTTTGTTATCCCAACCCTGCCTTTACGTTTTGGTGATTTTGAATGCATGATCGTTGTCCTATTGTGTGGTTTACATAAAATTAGTCATTATTTGGAATGATTATTGTTGGTTTGTGTCTGTGAGTTCTCGAATTGTGTTAATTGGCCTTTAATTGTGAAATATCGTATGTTTGCGTGTTTAATTTGTGGGTTGTGTTGATTACATTGTTGGATCTAGTGTAAGTGAAGTCTGAGTAACCCCAATTGTGCCGATCGTCTTATTTTGCCCAATGATAGAGCGGGTGACGTCATTCTTAAGGGGAAAAGATGTTGATTGGACAATTTTGGCCAAAACGGGGGAAGTCTGAGTACCCCGAGGTCATGGGTGGTATGATTATAGGCTTAATTGCGTAGAATAGGTGATTAATTTTGTTTTCATAGGCTGCGGGTTAGAATCTTAAGGTCGGGGCCAAAATCTAGCACGTTGGATTGTTTGGTCAGTTGGGTCGAGCTCATCGAGTGATTCGACGGTTCACCTAAAAACCCTTGGATCACCTTTTTATCATTAAAAATTGTGGAAATTATTCAGTAACTTTCAGCGATATGCTTGAGCTTGCCGAGTTCACTCGGTGACTCATCGAATACCCCTTCAGATCACCCTTCTGCGCCCCTATTTTTCTGAAAAATATTCTGTAATATTCGGTGAGCTAATTTTAGTTCCCCAAATGGTGTCGGCGATCCGCCAAAAGGCCCTAGATATCACCGACTTGTGCTGATTTCTGAGTAATTTTATTCTAGAACTTTCGGCGAGCCCGACTTGGCTCGCCAAATGGGTTCGGCGACTCACCGAACTACTCGATGAGTTTTCCTGCACAGTTTTATTACTTTGAATTTTTTTGAATTAAGTCTAACATATGTGGTTTTGTTTTGCAGGAATGGCTAGACCAAAAGTACTTGGGAGAAATCAATCGCCCTGAAAGCGGGATAGAGGCATTGTTATAAACGAGGGGGTTGCACCCTCGCGTAAGGCACCGACAAAACTTCCTCCGACTAGGGGAAAGGAAAAAGGAAAGGGGCCAATTGTGCCAACACCAGACGAGGGGAGCTCCGACACCAAAGGCATCTATGCCACTCACCTCACTAACTCTGATAGTGAGGGCCACTCAGGTGACAGTTCACCAGTCTCTATATCTGAGCCGAAAGATGATCAGACTCTTCAGACTAGGAGAGCGGAGCTACGCTCCAAGGCTATGCATGATCCAGCAAGGATTCCAGGGTCACCTACTTCTCCTCCACCTCCCGCTCTGATTGTTGAGCATGTTCCTCCTGTGACACCAGTTTAGGAACCCCCACCCCGGTCACTGAATAGATTGAAGGCTGAGGGTTTGAGGAAGATATTAGAGGAGAAGAGGTTGTCTACAGATGGTATTGTAGACTGGTACCCAGAGGTGTGGAACACTATTAAGTTCCACAAGTTTGAGATTTTCATAAACCCCCGAGGCCCTTATATTCCTACTTGGGTCCGGGAGTTTTATGCCGTGTATGGGAGGCTAGTACCGAAAGGGAAGAAGAAGGTCAATTCATTCAAGTCGGTGGATCATGTGGTAGTGAGGGGTCAGAATATAAAATGCAACATCACTGACATCAATGAGGTTCTTGGTTGTACGATGAACGTGATGCATTACTATATAGATAAAATCTAGAAGAAGACCCTCGATGATTTGAAGGGTAAGTTAGCACCACTGATTTCTGACATTATACCGCGGTGGATTGAGGCTGGTGTCCCTATTGAGAAGAAGGACCTGAACGTGGCTTCCAGATATTGGTTCAGGTTCATCAGCAGTACATTGATGCCATCGCAGAATGAGTCAATACTCTAGAATCCGAAGGCTGCTTATTTGGGATGTATCATGGACCGGGAGAGACTTAATCTCGGTCGGATCATAGATATGGAGATGTCCATGAGGTCCAAGTAGAGCCAGACCTCTCTCCCCTTCCCAGTCTTGATTACTGAGTTCTGCAGGCGGGTCCGTGTTCCTTTGATTGCCAAGACGGATGTGGAAGTGATTCTCACTTCCTCTACTGACATCAGGAGGATAGAGGCCGAGTACATCAGTAACGAGGCTGATAGGAGGAGAGCTGCACCAGAGGATACGTCCCCGGTAGTCGATGTTGAGATGTTACCGACAGAGGCAATCCTCCCCCTAAGGCTAGTGAACCTATAGGTACCCCTGGCACTTCTTCTTCAGTCCCTTCTGGTTTGACTGTTGTTCCCCCTCCTACTGTTGCTGATGCTTGCTCTAGACCCCCGATCACCCAGGCTATGTTGCACAAGATGAGCCATCTGGTCCAGTTTGCTGATGTTTGTGCCTCCCAGGTAGAGGTTGTTGTGCCTGGGTTGATTGAGTGAGCGATTGCTGCTACTTTGGCCCCGATTAGGGTTGAGTTTAAAGAGCACAAAGAGAGGATAGATGCCCATGGATTTACGCTAGATGCGCTTACTGTGAGAGTAGAGGCTTGTGAGAAGGGTCGGGGTGCTTCTGAGGATCTGACAGCTTTAAAGGCCGATATTGTTGGGCTGCGACGAGATATGGATGAGCTAAAACCAGTGATCTCTCGATGTTCATTGGAACTGTGGATCTTCCTGAGGTCCCGAGTTCAGACGTCCCAGCAAGTTTTGAGATTCCTCTGACTACTACGACCGGAGATGCTACTAGGGATAAGGCAGATGCTGAGTCTGAGGCTGAGACCGATAAGGAGGAATTGGGTGTTCGAGACGCAGTGGTTTATGATGACTTGGAGGATCTTGAGGGAGCTATGGTCCAGACAGCTGTGGCAGCTTCTTTGAGGGACACTTCGATGGTGGGCTCCAGTGGAGTGAAGGATGATTTAGAGCCGGCCACTGATGCCCAGACAGATGGAGTCACAGATATGCAGAGTTCACCCTAGGCTTAGCCTAGAAGAAGGATTTTTTACTCCCTTTCTGTTAATTGTTTTGACTTCTTTTACTGTTTTCTTTGCATTTGAGGACAATTGCTCGTTTAGGTTGGCGGGGTGAGGTATTTCTATACCTACCTCTTTTGGGGTTGTTTTATGGATATTGTTAATATTTTTTGTGTTTGTGTGACTGATGGATATTGTTGATATATATTGGTTTTGATCCATTGTGTTGGTCCTTTATTTTGAAATCAAAATGTTGGTTTAAACCGATTTAAAATAAAATTGCCACCTCTTGATATTTGTGACTGTGGCTGTTCTCTTGAAATTTTGAGTATTGGTTGTGATCAATACTGATGACTTAAATAGTGCTCTCGATTGAACGATATAAGTGTACGGCTCCGATGAGGCAAAGTGAGTTGCATAAATCATATGTGAACTCCTAGCATCTTATTGTGACTAGCCGGTTGTTGAGTTGATCTCTTTTGATGATTGTTACACGCAAGCTCAAAATTATAGAGTCTTGGTTGATGATTGTGTCGAATTCTGTGTGTGGTGAGATAATCTTGAAATATGTGCTTGGTAATACCTACTTTCCCCGTTAATTCAATTGACTAATGTAAGCGAATAATAGAGATGATATTAGGCACAATTTGTGAAGAGTGAACCAAAATTGCTATCATACCTCTTTTTGACTACCTTGTGAGAGTGTGAACCTAGCTTGGCACCATTTGAGCCTATCCTTTTTCTTTGGATGAAACATGAATAACTTGGACCTCTTTGTCCCATCACCTATAACCTTCATTAAGCATTGGTTTTTTCGAATAGCCAACTTAGGCCAAAAGCCTAAGTTGGGGTGTGGTGAAAAAGGAGGAAAGTCAAGAACTGTGAAAAACTTGTTCTTGAAGGATCATGTTGAAAAAGATGGAACCCTCCAGGTAAAAGAAAGGGGGAGAAAATTGAAAGAAGAAAAAGACCAAAAAAGAAAAGAATTGTTGAAATAAAGATTTTGAAATGAACAAAAGAAATGGGGTATCCAATGAATCATGCTTAAAAGAGCATTGGGTGGAATGTGAATATCAAAAAGACGAGTGAAAAAAAAGGAGAAAAAGTGAAATGCAGGCCATGCTTCATGAAGGTAGAATTCACTAAACCAAAATGATCATACCTTTACCCTCAGCCCCATTACAAGCCTTGAAAGACCTTTCTGAACTTGAGTGAGCTGAAAATAATGTTGGTTGGAAAATAAGGGCAAGCCGATGGGTAGAATCATGCATGTGTTTATCTTTGGGACTGTGAGAGTTGTCTTTGATTCCAAAAGTCTAAATTGTTGATAAATTTTGTGTGAGCATGGAACTATTCTTGGTGTGAGGGCATTTGTGTACTATTGTTGAGCTTGAACCTGCATTTGAAGCAAGCATTGTGAGCTTGATTTCTATTTGATAATGGTTAGTCACAATTTGAATCTTAGAGTGCACAATTGAATATGGCATGAGTAGTTTGGACCTCTTGTGTGCATTCATGTTGAGTCTTGAATAGTACTATTTGTAGACATCCTTGTTGAACTGATTGATCTTGTGTTTTACTTGAAGACAAGTAAAAGCTTAAGCTGGGGGTGTTGATGAGTTTGGGATTTCGATTCATTTAGGGCTTATTATTCATAGTTTTAGTGTCCTCGATGCCTATTTTGGGCTCTAAACTGATGTTTTAATGTTAATTTTAAATAATGAAGGCAAAATAGCAAGGCAAGGACATTAAAAGGCAAAAAAGAGCAAAAAATCTAAAGAAGAGCAAATCTGATGATCGCCAAGGCCACTTGGCGAACCGCCGAGTGTTTAATCAGCTCGCCAAATGTTACATGAGGCCAGCCCTGGGGAAAAGTCAACTTGGCGATGGACATGGAAAATCGGCCAACTGCCGAATGGACCGGCAACAACGATTTTGATCGCCTAAAGTTACAGGGTTTGAATGGTGAAGAGGCAAAGCAAAACGGCGATGGTGAAGAACACTTGACGCATCGCCCACCAGGTCGGCGATGCTCGACTAATACCGCCGAACGACTCCGAAGGCAAAAATCTGGGAATGTTTAAATTGAAATTTAAAAAGAGATCTGGCGAGTTCTGAAATTCTGAGTGAATCCTGCCATTGTTAGACTTTGAGTTTTGATCTTAAACACTAACTTTAGAGTTTTTGAGTAGATTTTCAAGTGTGTTTCGATTTGAAGTTAAGTTGAAGCATTGTAAAGACTTGAATCTTATTACCCAGCTGGTGGAGAACATAGTTGGTAATATTTTTTTACCTTTTATAATATGTGGCTAAAACCCCCATTCTTGGGGGTGTGATTATGTGTTTAATTGCTTCAATTAGCTTATGGGTGTTGGTAATTTTTTATTTAATTGCGGTTTTGAAGTGGGTTCAATTGATAACTGAGTTTTAACTCATGAATTGTAGTTGAAAATGCAGTTCTAGCTTTGTATTATGTGCTTGCTTGTGAAAGAGGTTTTAGAATTAAGGTTACCAATTGATGATTGTAGTGATTGGGTTACCAATTTGATCCTACCAATCTAGATCGAGAGAGTAGATTAATTGAGGTTTTGGGCTGTTCATAATTGCATGCTTGTCGAGGTTCGAGAGAACTCACTTGAGTCGTGATAGTTGATTGATAGATGGCTATTGCATCTATAGTCTAGCCTACCCACTAAGATTAAGCAACTTTCGGTAGTTAGTAATCACCTGTATAAAAAAATTGGCAATTATTCGATCACATCCCCAAGGATCCCATTCTACTTGATTACTCCCCTGTTTTAGTAGCTGTTAATTGACAAACTGTATTCCCCCATCTGACACTAGCTGTCAACTCCTTTAATTTACTTTAATGATTTCGATAATTTCTATTCCTACAATCTATTAGAACACGTCTTTCATTTCTTAATTGAATTCTCTACCGTATCAGTCATGTGGGATCGACCCCAACTCTTTGTTGGGTTTATACTAGATTGTGATCGCCTACACTTAGAATTGGCTGAAGTGTAGTTGAGCGTTATCTGTGCCAGTACCAGTGGAGCCACCAACGGCCCGTGGACTTACAGACGGTCTGTAGGTAGTTTCGTGGATGGCAAGCCTAATTTTCCCAAAAATGTCAAGTTCCAATACTTTATGACGGTTCACAAGGATGGCCCTTTATCCAATGCACGAGTCGTAGGTAAGACTCATAGGTGAGTCTCATACTTAGTGAGATTTTAAGAGATTTCAGCTGGACCTACGAGGGACATGTACGGACCATAGGTTGACCGACGGACCGTACATGGGTCCGGTCATTCGAATCTCTGAACCCATTGATGGTCTATAGGTTGACCGACGGACCGTACATGGGTCGACATTTATTTTTAAAGGGGCTTTTGGGTCTTTTTCTAATTATTCCAACCCAATACTATGTCGTTTTACCCATTATCCAAAGACCTATAGAAAGGTTTTAACCCCAAAAATCTCCTAATTCAATTCATTCTCTCAAACTCCTAAGATAAGAACAAGTTCATCCACTCCAATATTTCTCTCTCTAGAAGCTTGAAAAAGAAGACTAGGGTTTTAAGTCAAGTCTCCAATTCCACCATTGAATCCAAGCTTTTGGCATTAAGGTATGATAGTCTTCATCTATGGAGTTCTTTCCTTAAAAGAGTTCCTAAATTCTCTAATTTACAAAGTTAGAAATCTCCAATTAAAGTTAGGGTTTTCTTCTATATCATGGGTTCCTTTTAATGTTGATACAATTGATTGTTTTATGAACTATTATTCATGAATTGAGATAATTCTATAATTTTAAGATTAATCCCCATGAATGCATGCATACCTCATGTTTTCTAAGCTATGATGATATAATGTGGGTTTTGAACTATGAAAGATGAGTTTATGAAGATATGCATATTCTTTATTAAAGTGATGAAAATGATTATAGATTGCTTTGAGAGTGAAGCATATATGTTGTTGTTGTTATTGTGAAAGGATTTCTCACATACTACTCAATACATGCATGTGAAAGGTTTTTCTCACATAAGGATTCTTAAAAGTTGAAAGGTTTTCTCAACAAGCTTTGAATCAAGTTTTAGGAGCTATTCTAATGAAACTTAGCTTGGATTGGCTATTTGATGTGCCTTCCATGAAAGAGAAGTCAAGTAAAGAATAATAACTATTCTGTGGGATTTATGCTTAGCACCGAGGGTATATTGAGATGGAAGCTCTACCGTAGCTAGAGGTCGGGTTTCTAGTTGCAATCTCCTTATCCCATACATATGTGCCCCCATAGGATGATGCTCTTAAGATAGACATTAGCTAGTGGATCCACGAAAGCCAGAAGTTCATAGTCTTACCTTGGAAAGTAGGACACCCATTTTCGATGTGGGACAGACACCGGATTCCATGTTATAGCTCACATGGTCTATATGTCGGTTAAGGCTGGTTCCCACACTAATAATGAACTAAGGTTACTTCAAGAAGTATCTCACAAGTGTTCAAAGATGAGTTTTACTTGCATTTGACCATGATTACTATGATGTTTTCTAACCTCTTTCTTATGGTTTTAACTTGATATTTGTATTTCATGAAAAGTTCCTTTTTAGCATGATTTTATAACTCTATGCATTGCTATCATACTTGGTACATTTTTATACTAATGCATACTCTTGCCTACATTGTTTCTCAAATGTAGGGTCCGACGCTACGATTTCACATCCCCGTGGCTAGAAGTCACTTTGGTTATACTGATTAGTGGTGAGTCCTCATGTTCCGAGGACCGAACCTTTTATTACTTTCAGATGTTGTATGTGATGCTAGGGTTATGTCCCGATCACTCTTTTGTACTAGATGGATCTGAGACATTATTAGACTTCCTCTTCATTTTATAAAACTCTTATGTTTGGAAATTGTCATGTAAATTCTCTTAAATTTCTATTATCTTGTATGATGTATGTTAAGTGGCTTGTGTAGGGCCTCTCGGGGTTGTATACGCCATGTTACACCTAGGGTCTACCTTGGGTCGTGACAAAATCGGGCCAATCTATGAACATCACATAACTAACTCCTTTTTGTCTTCCTCAACATGAGCAACACTTCCTATTAGCAGTCGACTAAGAGCATCTGCCACCACACAGTTGCCTTGCCGGGTTGGTAGAGGACACTCATGTCGTAATCCTTCAGAAACTCAAGCCACCTCCTTTGGCAAAGATTAAAATCCTTTTGAGTGAAAATATATTTAAAATCGTGTGGTTGGTAAACACATCTACATAAACACCATACAAGTAATGCCTCCAGATCTTTAGAGAAACACCACCGCCGCTAACTCCAAATCATGAGCCGGGTAATTCTTTTCATGCACCTTCAATTTCCATGAAGCATAGGTGATAAATTTCCTATGTTGCATCAAAACACAACCATGAACAACCTGTGAAGCATCACAATACACCATAAAACCATATAATCCTTCGGGTAGTGTCAAAATAGGTGCCAAAGTGAGTCTATCTTTCAACTCTTCGAAACTCTTCTCACATGCTTCTGACCATAGGAATTTCACTTTCTTTTAAGTCAACGTTGTCAAAGGCTAAGAAATAGAGGAAAAGCCTTCCACAAACCTTCTATTATAACCGACCAAACCCAAGAAATTCTGTATATCCAAAGCGGACAATGGTCTAGGCCAATTCTTAACATCCTCAGTTTTCTTAGGATCGACTTGAATACCTTCACCAAAGACAATATGGCTAAGCAAAGCAACAGACCTCAACCAAAACTCACAATGGTTAAACTTAGCATATAATTAACGTTCCTTGAGAATTGTCAAAACAATCCTCAAATGCTCACCATGTTAATCCTCACTCCATGAGTACATCAAGATATCATCAATAAACACAATCACAAACATATCAAGATATTGCATGAAGACCCTATTCATCAAATCCATAAACGCCACCGGGACATTAGTGAAACATCAAGACATCGCCAAAAACTCATAATGACCATATCGAGTTCCAAAGACCATCTTCAGAATATCACTCTCCTTCACCCTCAATTGATTATAACCCGACCAGAGGTTAATCTTAGAGATATAACTTACTCCTTGGAGTTGATTAAACAAATCATCAATCCTTAGAAGAATATACTTATTCTAATGGTCACTTTATTCAATTGCCGATAGTCAATGCACATTCAGAGAGAAGCATCCTTCTTTCAAACAAAAAACACCGGAGCACCCCATGCTGAGATACTTGGTCTAATAAAACCCTTATCCAATAAATACTTCAATTAAAGCATAAAAAATGACGTCCCGCCAAAACCTTCCATAGAACTGAGGTCCTAAATCAGATTTTTGAATCAATCCTACGAGTACTTTCTATAGCCCGTCAACCATCCTACGGTTCGTCATGTTCATCCGTCGATCAAACTTCAGAAATACAATTTTCCAAAAATTCATCTCAAAGTCAACGACTCCCTTCTTACTACCCGTAGGACTTCCTATGGTACATAGGTTGGACTCGTAAAAACTTACTTCAGTCAAATTTCTGCATTTTCCATTCTTATTCGACTTTTCAACTTCTGAGGCATTACTTTTTTTTCCTTCCATTGGTTGAACAAAACTTGAGAGATACCCTTGAGTTGTTAAGAGGCCAATTATACCTTTTCCATCATTCACATTCCCATAATCTCCACTATCTTATATACCTCATCAATGTACTCTTGAGGATCCTCATCAACTTTCGACCCATGAAACATCGAAGAAATCATCCTAGAGAAGTTCTTTACCCTTATCGTTGTCATACCTACATTTGAATTCATGGGAGCAATGGCCACTCTATTAGCTTGGGCCATCATAGCTTGAGCCAACACTTAGAAAGTGGCTGGGAATTCGGCAAAAGTCATTTACTCTGCCAAAGAATCGACTGAGGCTTGAGGAACCTTGGGCTTCACATCATTAGCCATATTCATTCTAATGTAAGCTCTTTCAGGAGGCATATCCTGGAAAGCATCGGAACAGAGTTAGGAAAAAGACCTTTTATAGAGATAAACTGTATGTTACGACTTTAGAGTAGTGAAAGAAGTAAAGTTTCCTAAATGCTTTATAGCCTCTTATTCATAAATGTGTCGCACTTCACACTTATGAAAAAGACTCTACTTGACGTGGATTCTTAGACATCATAGGACCTTTCTAAACCTTGTGCTCAGAGTACCAAGTTTCTTATGAACCAAAGTATACTATTGACGTGACATGGCATATAGAACCTCGAGAGGCCCTACACAAGCCACTTGACATACATACCACATAATAGAATATACAACAAGAGAGTTTAAGTAAGACATCTAATATCATAAAATAAAATATGAACATAAATGTGGAATCATAATTATGTCTTCAAAAGCCATTCTAAAATCAATATAAGAGTGGTTGGAACGTAACCCATACACCACATACAAAGTCTAAAAACTAAGGACATAAAAGAATATTGCATAAGTTACATATACATTGGTATATGAGGACTCACCAATATTCACGACAAAGAAATCTACTAGCCACGAGCGAGAAGAGAAAGAGAATCGAACACTACATAATAAGACAATATAGGCACAATTGTGCATTAGTACACAGAATGTACAAAGTATGGGGAAATATGGATAAACGTATACATGATATAATAATAGTCTTAAAACATGAAATCCATGAAAAAGTACAAGGATATAACGTAAACATTTAAGAAAAAATCATGGTTCTTTTTTGGAATATTACATTTAACCGACAATAGACTATGTGAGCTATAACATGGAATCTGATGTAACTCCAAAACTAAGAAGGGAGAGTCTACTTGCCAAGGTAGAACATTGTATCATATTATAGAGGCTATGTGGATAATCTAGCTAGGTCATTTAAGACTATATATCCTACGGGGGCACGTAATTTGGAACTAGAGATTGCTACTAGAGACTACCCTTTTTGAGCCTCCATCTCAAGGTTCTTCTAGTGCTAAGTTAAATCCCAATGGAATAGATGAAGTCAATTATCAAAGCATAACATTATGAAAGGAAATAATCATAATACTTATTCACATCATAAAGTCGTATAAGAGTAACTCCTTTCAAAACTAGGATTTCATAAATTTATTCATATAGACAATTACCTTCTTAAGCTTCTAGAATCATGATTTCCTTTTAAATTGTGAGAAAATATTTCACAAACCATTGATACTTATATTAAAATTATCTTTTAATCATAATTCTATTTTCATAAAACATGCATAAATCCTTTATCAATTCATGATCATAGTTTATAGTTCATCGGTGAAAATCAAAGCATAAAGCATGGGTCCATATGAAATCAATTATAAATTATGTAATTAGGTTAAAGAATGAAAAGTTAGATAAAATAATATCAATTGAATAATAATCAAAAGACCCATGGAGATTGACATAAACCCTAATTGAATTGGGTGAAATTGAATTGGAGATTGAAGTTCTTTTAGGACAGAATGGATGAAAAGAATCCATTAGTGAATTCCCACATACCTTGATATCAAAACCCAAAAAGCAATGGAGATTAAGTTCTTGAATCCTTTGAAACCCTAGTTCTTCACTTGTAGGCCTAGTTTGTAAGAGTTAAAATGGTTATAGGGTAGCTAAAGGTCCAAAATGACGTAGTTTAGGAGTTAGGTGGGTAGAAAATAACCAAAACACCCTTAATTAAGAACTACCAAAGTGACCTGCGGTTTCGACCTTATCCGTAGTCCTCAACTTTGAGTCCGAAATTTCACTATATCTGAATAAACTCTAAGGGAACTTCCTACGGCCCGTAGATCATCCTACAATTCATCCTAGAAAATCGTAGAACCAACTTCAGAACCTCGAATTTCCCAAATCTCAACTAAGTTTAGGAGTGTCATCTACGACCTGTAGATGCTTCTATGAATCGTAGATGGGTCTCGTAGGTATGAAGCAGTAGCCAAAATGAAACCTTTCCTTTTCAATTCATCTTTCAAATTTCTGAGGGGTTACACTAATGGGTTTTACATTTCTCTTTTCCTTCTCTCATGCCTAGAATTTTGTCTTCTCACGATTGACTCAAATCGTGAGCTAGATTGGTATTGTCGGATTATATGCCATTCTTACATGATTTTTTTATAGTGTATTATTGTAACAGCCCAGCTTAAAAGTAATATTGTCTATTCTAAGATGTACAAATGGTATCAAAGTCACTCTTGTGTCAGCTTTGTCGATGTGGGCCATAATTCAACAGAGTTTAGGCAAATACCAGTAAGGTGTGGCATTCCTTAGTGCTTAGTCTAGGAAAATATCATACAATGGGGGAAAACCTCAGCGAGGACGCTAACTCCATAGAAGGGGTGTATGTATACCCAAGCTTTAGATAATAAGTCCCATATCATCAAAACACATGAGAGATTTTTGTATGTAGGTAACCAGGCCTTACAAACTAGTGGCATGTTTTAAACCTGCACGAGCCTAGGCCCATAGCGTACTATATCACTAGTGGGCTGGGCCATTTATCCACAGCAAGTTGGATTGTTACAACTGGTATCAGAGCTACTCATTTGTCAACCTTGTTAATGTGCACCAAAGTACAAGTCAGTTTAGGTATATCTCGATAAGGCGGGGTAAACTTCTGTGTTGGGTCTAGGCTAATACCATACGCTGGGGTAAACCTCAATGAGGACATTGAGTCCATATATGTGACACCCCAACATAAGAAAAAAAGCCTCACATTGGCAAAACACATGAGAGATTTTATGTATATAAGTAAGTAGGTCTTATCAACTAGTAACACATTTAAAAGTTGTGCGGGCCTAGGACTAAATTGCACAATGTCACTAGCAGCTAGGATATTACAACTTGCCAATGCCATTTAATACCTTCGCACGATAAAGAAACAAGATCATCTTGAGCAATCCCATCAGTTTCTTTTTAATTTTCAACTTTCACGTGATGCTTCATTTCTATTTTTGTAATTTCAGTTTATATCAAGGTTATATTGACTATTTATTATCATGTTGTAACATATATCATTTGACATTGATTAACATTTCAAATACACCTCATCCAATTCTAGGTGTAAACGATCGTTAATTAGTATAAAACCCAACTAAGAGTTGGAGTCGAACCCTCAAGGAGTAGTATGTGTTTGAATTCAATTATGAAGTAGTAAATCTGATTTAATTAGTTGTAGGAATAGAAATTATCAGAATCACTTAAATAAGTCAAAAGGGTAACATAAAATGTCAAGTGGGGGAATTTGAGATCAATTAACAATCACAACAATAACAAATAACAGGGGTAATCAAATGATTTAGAGGTACTTGGGGGCTTGACCAATCAACTGTCAATTATGCTAAATGGGTGCTAGCTAATTACCAAAAGTTACTAAATTTTTGTGAGTAGAATGGACTCTAGTTGAGGTAGCTTTCTCTCAAACAACTACCACATTTCAATTGAGTTCTTTCGAACCTCAATAGACTAACTTGAGAACCAACCCAAAACCTCACTCCATCTACTCTCTCGAGCTAGATAAGTAGAACGAGACTTAGGATTCACTCTCTCGAGCTAAACCCAAAACAGCCTAATTACTACGAGTGCTAATTTATAGCCTTGGTTTTAAACTTCTCTCTCAAGCAAGCATAATACACTAGTAACAATGAAATACACATTCACTACAGCAAAATAACAGCAGCAATAAATTAGACCCACTTCGAATTAGCAAAACAATCAATAATTTCTAACACCCATCAAATAAATTAAGGAATTAATCACATGGTCAAACCCCCAAGAATGGGGTTTTAGCTTGTCATCACAAAAAGTAAAAATTCGATACCTACTACATGCTCCATAGCAGGGTATTGATTTCTAAGACATTAAATGAGTGAACTTCGCTTCAATTACAAGACCCAACTTGAAACTCTACTTGAAAGCTTGAAAATTAAGTAAGACCAGTGTTTTTCCGTTCTGGGTATGAGTTTCTCAATGTTTGTATGCCTTCTCTCTCTTCAAAATATCAATTTATACTGATCCAAAGTTTGGCAGTTTGGGGTAAATCGGTGAGGGAAGTCGGGCTTCGTCGACTGGTCGGTGACTCGCCAAACGACCCTATCCATCGCCTTCCAGTTTCATGTTTTCATCCATTTATGCATTGTAGCTTTAGGCGATCTAAGTCGGGGTCGCCGATGGGTTCCGCGTTTCTCCCTTTGCTCCTTTGGATCGCCAATCTCCTTGCATCTTCATGGCGTGTTCTGTAACTTTCGGCGGTCTAAACTTCCTTCGCCGATAGGATTTGTGCCTCGCCCAATTTCTCTAATCCTCAAAGCTGGTATGCTGAAACTTTGGGGGGAGTGATGAGCCACTCGGTGGTTCGCCGAGTGGTCTTGGCAATCACCAGGATCGTTTTTCTTCACTTCTTCATCTTTTTAGCTCCTTTTTTTCCTGGTCATGTCCTTGCCTTGCTCCTTAGCCTTCATAGCTGTAAATCAACACTTTAACATCAGTTTAGAGCATAAATTAGGCATTTAAGGACAGTTATTCTATCAAAACAAAGCCCAAATGAGTCAAAATCTCGGACTCATCAACACCCCCAACTTAAAATTTTACTTGTCCTCAAGTAAAACTCAAGATCAACAGTTCAATAAGGATGCCTACAAAATAGTGATGCATAAGACTCAACATAAATACACTCAACAAAGTTCAAATTACTCATACAATGATAAATTGTGCACTCAAAGTTTCAAATTGTGACTCACCATCATCAAGAGTACTCAAACTCAGAATGCTTGCTTCAAATGCAAGTTCAAGGTCAACAAAGGTATTCAAATGCCCTCACAACAAAGATGATTCCATATTCACACAAAATTTCTTAACAATTTAAAGTCCCGGAATCACATACAACTCTCACACTTACAAAGATGAACACATGCATGACTTCATCCATAAGCTTGCCCTTATTTTCCAATCAACATTCGTTTCAGCTCATTCAATATCCATGTCTAGTGGCTTCTACCTTGATGAAGTATGGCTTGAAGATCATTTTCTCCTTTTCCTTCTCATTCAAACATGATCATAATCCACCCGATTATTCAACTAGACATGGATCACCAAATTTTTCTCCTTTTCAGTCTTTTCTTTTCCTTCTTCTTTTTCATTTCTTTTTCTCTTTTCTCTCTTTTTTTATATGGAGGGGTTCCATTATTTTTCCCAACAATCCAACTAGGGGGAATATTTCTCACTTCTTGACTTTCCTTCTCTTTCACCACACCCCCAACTTAGGCTTTTGGCCTAAGTTGGCTATTCAAACAAACCATACTTCATGAAAGTTAGGGGTGAAGGGATAAAGAGAGGTCACAATTGTTCAAGTTTCTTCCAAGAAAAGGGTAAGGCTCGATGGGTGCCAAAACAAGATTCACACTTCTCACAAGGATGACCACAAAAGAGGTATATTGTCAAATAGGCTCACTCTTCAAATTTTTTGCCTAAGATCATGTCTATGGCTTGCCTCACTCAATCAATCGGACCAACGGGGTAAATTCTAAGTGTCATCATGCACAATATTCAAAAAGATCTCACCACACAAGGAATTGATACAATTATTAAACAAGACTCCACAATTTCTAGCTGGCGTGCAATGTTCATCACAAGAAACTCATTCGACAACCGGCTAGTCACAACGAGATGCTAAAAGTTCACATATCCCCTATGTAACTTTGTTTGCCTCATCGTAGCCGCACATTTATTTTGTTCGATTAAGAGAGCCACCCCCCACCAAAAGCAACCAACATTGTCCTCAATGTAATCAAAGGACAAACAAAATAAAAGAGAAACAAAAGACCATAGAAAGAAGTAACACAAGAACGAGATAACTTGCACTAAACGAACAGAGTAGGGTTAGAAGAAATCTTCACTAGGTGACCATTTGGTGAAGAATTGCGGAGGTCGCCAAACCAATTGGTGAATCATCGAACTACACGCAACTTGCTTAAATATCCAGACTGCTAACACTCCAATTTGGGATTAAGGGTGATTAAGATCGGGTACGCCGAACAACATCGGTGCATCGCCTAGTGTGCACACGGATCACCAAAATTTCCAGGACTCCAACCTTGCAGGATTGTGCAAAGGGCGGAGAAAATTGGGATTTGCCCAATCTTTTTGGTGCATCGCCAAGTGGTCTAGATCCATCGAATTTTCCAGCATCTTAACTCACTTTTGATGCCACAAAAGCGATCGAATTCATGATCGCCAAATCCACTAGGCGGTTCACCGAAATGGTCCTGACGTCGCAAAATCACCCATACCTGCACATTCAGCACACATTATTCAAAACTACTAAGACTTGGATTGCCTCCCAAGAAGTGCCTTATTTAACGTCGTGGCACGACGTGAAAATACTTTCAAGCATCTTCAAAATACACCACTTCGATCAAAGAAATCTCATGGAATTCCCCAAAATATAACTTCAAGCTTTGCCCATTCACCTTGAAGGCTGGACCTTCCTTGCCTTCGACTTCAATGGCCCCATTCTTGAACACGCGTGTCACTTTAAAAGGTCTGAACCACTTCGACTTGAGCTTTCCGGGGAAGAGTCTCAGTCGAGCATTGTACAGCAACACAAAGTCTCCAACTCGAAATTCTCTCCAAAGGATTTTAGAGTCATGCCATTTCTTCATTTTCTCCTTGTAGAGAGCTAAACTTTCATACGCTCTAAAACTCTATTCTTCTATTTCGTTCAGCTGATCCACTCTCCTTTTCGAAGCATTCTCCCAATCTAGATTTAATGCCTTTAATGCCCAGAGTACTTTGTGTTCAAGTTCAATCGGTAGGTGACAAGATTTTCCAAAAACCAGCTGATATGTAGACATGCTAATTGGTGTCTTGTAGGCTGTGTGATACGCCCAAAGGGCATCATCCAATTTGTGAGACCAATCAGTCCGATTTGTGTTCATCATTTTTACTAAAATAATTTTAATTTCACGGTACGAAACTTCTACTTGACCGCTTGTTTGTGGATGATATGGTTTTGCGACTTTATGCTTTACCCTATATTTTCTTAGCAACGAGACAAACACCCGGTTGCAAAAGTGGGGTCCCCATCACTGATTATAGCTCGAGGAGTGCCGAATCGTTCAAAAATATATCGCTTCAAGAATTGCACCACACTCTTGCCCTCATTGTTGGGCAAGGCTACAACTTCAACCCATTTGGACACGTAATCCACTGCTGCCAAAATATATTTGTGGCCGAAAGAACTCACAAATGACCCCATGAAATCTACACCCTACACATCACACAACTCCACTTCTAAGATCGGATTCAGAGGTAATTCATGCTTTCTTGAAACTCTACCTTGCCTTTGACACGGGATGCACTGTTTCACAAAGTCATGCACATCACGATATAGAGACGGCCAGTAGTAACCACTTTGAAGGACTTTCGTAGTTGTTTGCACTCCACCATGATGGCCACCAACAGGTGATGTGGGGCACACATTAAGGATGGCATTGACTTCTTCATTCGGTACACATCTACGAATGATATGATCTGCACATTCCTAAAATAAATATGGTTCATCCCAGAAGTATGTATTTACCTCAAACAAGAACCTCTTCCGCTGATAGGAGTTCAACTCCTCCGGCATAATCCCACATACCACGTGGTTAGCGATATCAGCATACCAAGGGGCTTTGCTTTGGGTCAATCTCATCACTGTTTCATCAAGGAATTCAGCTGCAATCTCCCTTTCTTTGGGGTCTGTCATATTGGTCTCTAACCGCGACAAATGATCGGCCACTTGGTTTTCACACCCTTTTCGGTCCTTCAATTCAAAATCAAACTCTTGTGACAACAAGATCCATCTAATCAACCTCGGTTTAGCATCCTTCTTTGCCATTAAATATCGTAATGCTGCATGATCAATGTGAATTACCACTTTGGTGCCGAGTAAATATGCCCTGAATTTCTCAAATGCGTATACCATCACGAGTAATTCTTGCTCAGTAACAGGGTAGTTACGTTGAGCACCATTCAATGTTTTGCTGGTGTAGTAAATTGGGTGGAATAACTTGTTTCGCTTTTGCCCTAACACAACACCCAACGCCGTACCACTAGCATCACACATCACTTCAAAGGGTGCTGACCAATCAGGGCAAAAATTCACCGGGGTAGAGATTAGCTTCTCTTTCAAACACTTAAAGGCAGCCATACATGCGTCGTCAAAGCTGAATTGCACCTCCTTCTCCAAAATCTTGCACAATGAGTGTGCAATTTTTGAGAAGTCTTTGATGAATCTCCGGTAGAAACCAGCATGCCCCAAGAAACTACGAATACCCTTTACTGAGATTAGAGTGGGTAGCTTCTCAATTAACTCAATCTTGGCCTTGTCGACCTCCAATCCCTTTTGTGATACCTTGTGACCCAAAACTATACCTTCTTTAACCATGAAGTGATACTTCTCCCAATTCAAGACTAAATTGGTTTCCACACATCTTTGAAGAACTTGCCCAAGGTGTGCCAAACATGTTTCAGAAGAATCGCCCACAACTGAGAAGTCATCCATGAAGACTTCCATTGAATCTTCTACCATTTCAACAAAAATATACAACATGCAACGTTGAAACATCGCTGGGGCATTACACAACCTGAAAGGCTTACTTTTGAAAGCAAAAGTTCCGTTGGGACAAGTATAAGTGATTTTCTCTTGATCCTCCAATGCTATAGATATTTGGTTATACCCGGAATAACCATCCAAGAAACAATACCATCCGCATTCCGAAAGTTGATCAAACATTTGATCCATAGAGGGCATGGGGAAGTGATCTTTTTCAGTCCAAGAATTTAACTTCCGATAATCCATACATATCCTCCACCGGGTTACCGGTCTCATAGAAACATGTTCCCCTTTCTCATTTGGGACCACCGTGATGCCACCTCTTTTGGGTACACATTGCACCGGGCTCACCCATTTGTTGTCCGCAATAGGATAGATCACACCTGCATCCAACCACTTGATTATCTCCTTTTTTACCACCTCTTGCATTAGTGGTTTCAATCTCCTTTGATGTTCGACACTCGGTTTGCACTCACTATCAAGTTGAATCTTTTGAGTGCAAATGCCAGGTGGAATACCCACAATGTCAGGGATAGTCCACCCTATAGCTTTGATGTACTTTCTCGACACCTCAAGAAGTAATTTTACTTGCCAGTCAAGCAAGTCAGCTACAATGATAACGGGCAAGGTGTTATTTGCCCGCAAGAATGCATATTGAAGATGAGCAGGAAGCACCTTTAACTCAGCTTTGGTTGTTCCTCAGTGGATGGTTTGGCGGGAGGATTTTCTCGGTTCTTTAGATCAATGTCGAGCTTCAATGGGTTCCTTGAGTATTCACCTAATCCTGATAGAGCATCTTACACTTCATAATATCCGTGAACTTTGGTCTCATCGTAATTCGAAAGAACAGCCTTAAGAGGTTCACTTATACACATCAGGTGGCTCACACTAGCCACCACTTCATCAATTATATCAATCGTTGAAACCACATGAATATCACTCAGGTTTTTCATTGATTTTCACACATTAAAGGCGACCTCATCTTCATTCACCCGGAACTTCAATTCTCCGCTTTCAACATCCATTAACGCTCTCCCGGTTGCTAAAAATAGTCTTCCCAAAATAATGGGAATTTCAGCATCAATCTCATAGTCAAGAATCAAAAAATCAGCCGGGAAGATAAATCGATCAACCTTCACCAATATGTCATAAAGTATCCCAACGGGGTATCTGATTGACTAGTCCACCATAAGAAGCCGCATTGTTGTGGATTTTGTTTCGCCCAGCCCGAGTTGTTTAAAGATTGTATAGGGCATCAAATTTATACTTACCCCCAAATCACACAAGGCTTTAGCAAATTGAAGCATACCAATGGTTCATGGTATTGTAAATGCCCCCGGATCTTTCTTCTTTGTAATCACCTCGCTAGTCATAATGGCACTACAATTGTGAGACACTTTGCTTGTTTCGAAGTCTGTATTCCTCTTCTTAGTGACCAGCTCCTTCATGAATTTAGCATACCCCGACATCTCTAATAGTGCTTCCACTAAAGGAAGATTGATAGAGAGAGTCTTAAACACGGATAGGAACTTCTTCAATTTTTCATCCTCATTTTTCCTTTTGAAGCATTGAGGAAATGGGGGAATTATCTTGGGAAGGGGTTGCACTATCTTTGGAATTGATATAGCTTTTTCTTTATTTGTTTGCATCTCTTCTATGGGGCTTTGCTCATGACTTTCCCCCTTTTCTTTGGGCATCTCACTTTCCGGTGATTGAATGGGCTTTCCTTCATCATCAATATCTTTCGCAGAACCAGCCGTTATCTTCCTACTCCGAGTCACCACTGCCAAATCTTTATCATAGTCAGCCCTCAAAGTTGTTGTGCCTTCAGCTTCACCCCTTTCGAATGCCATGGGTTCTAATTGGGATGTAAGTTGACTCAGCTGACCCTCAAGTTGCTTGATTTCATCAGCATGCAAATTCACTCTATTATTCAGCGACGAGAAGTCAGCTTTCATTTCCTTAAGCATGTCATCAGATCCTTCAACTTTATCTAGAATCCGTGACAACAACTCATCCACCCGTGGGCTACCCGAACTCCCTTTTGATCTTGGGCTGCCACTTGATTGTGTATGTTCTTCTTCATGACTACCTTCTCTTCTCCATTCTTGTTCAGTCTATTCTTCGTAGTATCGTCTCTGCTCTTCTTCCTTATGTGAGTTCCAACCTTGATTCCCACCCGGCGTTAAGTAGCACGGGTGAAAACCCTCATCATTTCGACCTTGGTTCCCACCCTGCTTTAGGTAGCATGAGTGAGAACCCTCCTCAACTGTAAACACTCTTCTGACTCCTTTCGTTTCACCAACCTTTTGTAATAACTCCATTTGGGACATCATTTTGTTAATGTTCTCATCCCTCTTTTTTTCCTTTTCAAGTTGTTCTTTCTTCATCCTAAAACTAAAGGGGGATACTTGGTCTTCTTGAGTGTACCATGCATGGTTGATGTTTGTCATTTCATCAAGAAGGTATGAGGCTACCTCAAATGGTTGGAGCATTATTCCTCATCGGGCCAGCTGGTCAGCTACTCCTTTGTTCACTGAGTCTAAACTTCTGTAGAAATATTGAAGTATCACATCACCCGGAAGCCCATGAGTGGGACATTGTAATAACAACTTCCGATATCTCAGCCAAGTGTCATGAATTGGTTCCCCTTCTACTCTCTTAAAGTTTTGGATGTTGTCACGCAATTTCACCATCTTTGAGGGTGGAAAGAACCTTATGTAGAATGCGTCGGTTAGCTTCTCCCATGACAAAATGGAATCCCTTGATAGCTTTGCTAACCAATTGGTTGCATCCCCCATTAAAGAGAAAGGGAACAACCGTAGCCTCATTGATTCTTGTGTAACATCCTTGAGTGAGAATGGGCTGCACACTTCCACAAAATTACGAATATTGCTCATGAGGATTCTCATGCTCTAGTCCCCCAAATATGCCTTTGGTTTAAAGAAGGTGCTGCATTGTCTTTGTCACATGAAATTCAGCATGATTCACAGCCGGAGGTATGTGAATAGCACCTTCACCCCCCAATAGATCTTCATTGGCGTGAAAGAAATCACCACCATCACCTTGTTGTCCAGGTTGGTTCACGGTGCTTTCATTTGCACTCATCCTTTCACCTGAACACAAACAACTCACTACAAATGGTAAGTTGATTCAACTACAACACAAAGAAATCACAATTTAAATTCAATAATAAAATTCTAAACAACACCACTCTCCGGCAGAGGTGCCATTTTGATTAACGTTTCAAATACACCTCATCCGATTCTAGGTGTAAACGATCGTTAATTAGTATAAAACCCAACGAAGATTTGGACTCGAACCCACAAGGAGTAGTATGTGTTTGAATTCAATTACGAAGTAGTAAATGTGATTTAATTAGTTGTAGGAATAGAAATTATTAGAATCACTTAAATAAGTCAAAAGGGTGACATAAAATGTCAAGTTGGGGAATTTGAGATCAATTATCAATCACAGCAATAACAAATAATAGGGGTAATCAAATGATTTAGAGGTACTTGGGGGATTGACCAATCAACTGCCAATTATGCTAAATGGGTGCTAGCTAATTACCAAAAGTTGATAAATCTTCGTGAGTAGAATGGACTCTAGTTGAGGTAGCTTTCTCTCAAACAACTACCACGTTTCAATTAAGTTCTTTTGAACCTCAATAGACTAACATAAGAACCAGCCCACAACCTCACTCCATCTACTCTCTCGAGCTAGATAAGTAGAACAAGACTTAGGATTCACTCTCTCGAGCTAAGCCCAAAACAGCCTAATTACTACGAGTGCTAATTTATAGCCTTGGTTTTAAACTTCTCTCTCAAGCAAGAATAAAATACTAGTAACAGAGAAATACACATTCACTATAGCAAAATAACAGCAGCAATAAATTAGACCCATTTCGAATTAGCAAAACAATCAATAATTTGTAACACCCATCAGCTAAATTAAGCAATTAATCACATGGTCAAACCCCCAAGAATGGGGTTTTAGCTAGTCATCACAAAAAGTAAAAATTCAATACCTACTACATGCTCCATAGCTGGGTATTGATTTCTAAGACTTTAAAATGAGTGAACTTCGCTTAAATTACAAGACCCAACTTGAAAATCTACTTGAAAGCATGAAAATTGAGTAAGAATAGTGTTTTTCCGTTCTAGATATGAGTTTCTCAATGTTTGGATGCCTTCTCTCTCTTCAAAATATCAATTTCTACTGATCCAAAGTTTGGCAGTTTGGGGTAAATCGGCGAGGAAAGTCGGGCTTCGCCGACTATACATCTCCTTTGAGTTTCATGTTTTCATCCAATTATGCATTGTAGCTTTAGGCGATCTAAGTCGGGGTCGCTGATGGGTTCCGCGTTTCGCCCTTTGCTCATTTGGATCACCAATCTGCTTGCATCTTCATGGCGTGTTTTGTAACTTTCGGCGGTCTAAACTTCCTTCGCCGATCCAGTCGGCGCTTCGCCGATAGGGTTTGTGCCTCGCCCAATTTCTCTCATCCTCAGGGTTGGTATGCTGAAACTTTGGGCAGAGTGATGAGCTACTCAGCGGTTCACCGAGTGGTCTTGGTGATCACCAGGATCGCTTTTCTTTACTTCTTCAGTTTTTTAGCTCCTTTTTGCCCGGTCATGTCTTTGCCTTGCTCCTTAGCCTTCATAGCTGTAAATCAATACTTTAACATCAGTTTAGAGCATAAATTAGGCATTTGAGGACACTTATGCTATCAAAACAAAGCCCAAATGTGTCAAAATCTCAGACTCATCAAACATTAATTCCTCATTGATGACACTTTAGTCATGCAATTGGGCATGCAATTAAAATGTAAAATCTAATGGATGTTATATTTATATTTTCCTTCTCTCGTAGTTAGACTTTAGTCTTCTCATAGTAGGCTCAAATCATGAGCTTGATTGGTAATGTTGGATTATACGTGCTTCTCGCATGATTTTTTAGGTGCATTATAATTTTCCTAGGCATTTTAATACCTTCGCACGATGAAGACACAGAATCATCATGAGCAAGCCCATTAGATTTTTTTTAAAAAAATTACCTTCACATGATGCTTCATTCCTCTTTTGTCATTTTACACATTTAAATAATATTGATTGTTTGTTATCATGTCGCAACATACATCATGTAACATTAAATCCATATTGATGACTTTTTAGTC
Source organism: Solanum etuberosum (assembly GCA_029582245.1). Classification (NCBI taxonomy): domain Eukaryota; kingdom Viridiplantae; phylum Streptophyta; class Magnoliopsida; order Solanales; family Solanaceae; genus Solanum; species Solanum etuberosum. Next base: position 33,694 of record JAJONR010002825.1, read on the forward strand.
ATGCGAGTGGACGTGTAATTAAAATTTAAAATCTAATGAGTTTTATATTTCTCTTGTCCTTCTCTCAAGCCTGGATTTTTGTCTTCTCATAAAGGATCAAATCATGAACTGAATTTGTAATGTCGGGTATTATGAGATTCTCGCACAATTTTTTAGGTGTATTATAATTTACCTAGGTCTTTTAATATCTTAACATGATGAAGATATGGGATAATCATGAGCAAGTGATGAGTGATAGATTTACACTCATTTGAGGCTTTTCTTAATTCAACAACTACTATCCTCAATGCCTAATTATGTCCTATTCTAATGATATTTTAAAGTTTTTAAGCTATGAAGGCTAAAGGACAAGGCAAGGATGAATATAATAAAAAGAGGCCAAAAACATTTAAAAGAGTACAAACTCCCAAGTGAGCGTCGCCTAACCAAAAGGGTGGATCGCCCAAGTGGCCTCACCTCGCCCAAAGTGACAGTGCTCACATTAGAAGATATTTAAGGAAGGTCAGTGGATTGAAAATGAAATGGCGACTCACTAAAGTGAAAGGGAGAACTAGAAGACCATTGCTGAAGGTGATAGAACATGGAAGAAAAATGAAGGTTTAAAAGGTGAACAAATGTGGTAATCATTGATCCATCAAATGTGAACGGTAGAATCAATCGAGGTTCAAACACCTGAAGCCTGAAGCAAGTGGAGGGTGCGCAGAGGAACAAACGGCAATACACCAAATATGTTTGGCGAGCATGACTAATGTCACTAAGGTTGTCACACATTGGATTTTGGGACAATATTTGGGAAAGTATAAATAGCCCAAAGGAAAGAGAAAATGTATCAGCTTTTGGAAAATAATTTCAGTTCCTAACTTTGTATGAGTTTTGGAGAATGAATTTTTGAACTCTTAGAGAAATATTCTTAGTTTTTTTGGGGGTTTCAATACAATCTTGTAATATACAATTGAAGGGGGTCTTGAAGATTATTTCATTATTTTAATTCCCCAATGGCTGAAATCATAATGGGTATACTTTCATTTATTTTTATGATGCTTGGCTAAAACCCCAAATCTATGGTTGTGATCATGTGGTTGGGTGTTGATTTATTGTAGTGGATTTTGTGTCTTGCTCTATTTTATTGCTATAGATTCATGGTTTTGAACTGATTAGCATGGGATTAATTCATGAGTTAAGGTTACCAACATAATGCTAGCCTAGATCCTTGATTGATGCTCAAAAGAGATTTATTGAGGTGGGTAGTTATTTTAATGCCTAAAATTCGGATTTGTTTACTATAGATTCCTTGAAGAGAAATTATGGTTCAATTCTAATTGCCCAGATCTGCTCGAAAGAGAGATTCTAGTAAGGTATTGGGTTGATTTGTGATTCGCATATATTAGACCGAAAAGAGATTCTATGATTTAATGTTATGAGATCGAAAGAATATTAGTGTTATTTAAGATTACCCATCCTATCCGTGATTTTTTAGCAATATTGAGAAAGAAAAATTACCCCTATTTGACATCGATACTTATCCCCACACTCTTAGATCATCTTTTACTTGTTTTAAATCCTAATTGTAGTCTAATTGTGTTACTTGATATCAAAATCCTTTTTATAAATTTGGTGGATCCATTCACCCTTCTCTTTTAATTGCTACAAATAAATTGATTAACAATCTAAATTTCCTAATTGAATTTCTTGGATTCTAACACTCTTTGTGGGATTCAACCCCGACTCTTAGTTGGGTATTTTATTGATGACGACTGATTATTCTCTTACTTGTCTTGGGATAGTTTGAGCGTTATAAAAAATGGTACCATTGCCGGGGACTAATGGCTAATAATTTTGTTTGTGAAATTAGTTTGTAAATTTGTTTAGTTGTAGTAGATTGTTTCTTGGTGTTGTTGTTTGGGTTATTCGCATGTATAAAATGAGTAAAAATAGTAGTGATAATCTAGTCACTATAGGCAAAATGATTAGATGGATGACTTGAATGACATGCACATGGATGTCGTTGAGACCAATGGGGAAATCAGGTTACCTTCTACAATAGGGAGGGTAATTTTCCATATAGCCGGACTAATGCTACAGGTGCTCCAAATGAGAGGAATGTTCTAAGGTTTAACTCATGAGGATCCTTATGAACACCTTTAAGATTTTGTGGATATTTGTGGGTCATTCTTGTTCAAGAACATCTCACAAGAATCTATTGAGTTGAGATTGTTCCCATTCTCCTTAACAGGGGAAGCTACTAGATGGTTGGCTGAGTTGCCAAATGATTCTATCACTTCTTGAGAGGAGTTAACCAAAGCATTCTTAGAGAGATTATTTCCTTCCTAAAAAATGGTAAAGCTCAGGTACAACATCAAAAACATCAAAAGAGTGGGAGGTGAACCTCTTCATGAGACATGGTTGCGGTTCCAAAAATTGTTACTACAATGTCCAACAGATGGGGTTCTGGATAATTTGCTGCAATAATACTTTTATTGCAGCCTTGATTCAGTATACAAAGGCTTGGCTGACCAACTTATTCAAGGTGGGCTGATGCAACAACTGTTTGAGGTAGCAACAATGTTGCTAGATAATATGACAAAAGTGAACCAAGGATGGAATACTAGAGAAGATCATGTATCTTCTCAACAATGGGGCATGATCAAGGAACAAATAGAAAATGATCATGAGCACGATGAAAACATGGCTAAAATGATGACCCAACTTGACTTGTTGTCTAAACATTTCATGGGAGGTGGACTTAAAGCATTGAATGCGGTTGGTACAAGCATTGGACAATGCCAGAGGAGGCCAAGTTTGAAGCATTATATAATGAAGAGGTACAAGTCTTGGTAAATCAATTGGGGGTTCTCCTCCTAACTACCCAAGACTGGGTGGGAACAAAGGTTGGAACAAGGATCGAGAAAATCATTGGAGAGATGAGAGAGATCTAGGTGGCAATTGGATAGATAGGGAAAGTGAAAAAGATATGTATATCCCACCTCACAATCGTTCCAAACTAAAAGAACCAGCTGGACCAAAGGGAAACCGCACACTGATGAAAGGCTAACAATGATCTTCAAAAAGGTTGAAGGGTCTGACAAGGTGTTGAAGGAATTGAAAAATGACTTCTCCACCTTAATCCAAACGGTTACCTCTCATTTTGTGTCAATCGAACAGCTTGAGACTCAGTTGTGTCAACTTTTTCCCCATCTAAATCAAAGGCAAAAGGGAACATTGCCTAGTGACACCATCCCAATTCCCAAGAATGATTCTTGTTGAGTAAGAATTGTGTTGTGCCAGGACGTTAAATAAGGCACTTCTTGGGAGACAACCCAAGTTTATTTTGTTGTTTTCACTAACGTGTGTTATGAGTGCAGGTTGAAACAAACTTGAAAAGTTGAAAAGGATGTAGAAGGTGATACAAAGTACCCAACGGCGATGCGCCGAAGTCATTGGGCGAACCTCTTCATGTTCACCCTTTGAGCAAAGAATTTTTAAATGATACTGTCAACTTCGGCAATCAAGGAGAAAATTGGTGATTCGCCCAATCACACTAGGAGAATTGCATCGGGTCTGCCAAATTGGCCATCAGGTTTGAAAATTATTCAGGCATCATCGGTGAGCTTAAGCTCCTTCGGCGATTCACCTAATGTGAACACCTAATTTTTTACCAAACCTAAAGTTTTACACCATTTTTTATTCCTTAAATATTTCTTTTAGATCTAAATTAGATATTTTATTAAGTTTATTTTAAAATATTTGAAAACTACAAAAAATAGAGTCACACTTTAAGGTATGTTTTGTTTCAATTATTAAAAAAATGGAATGAAAACTTACAAAAAATATACGTTTTCTGTTAATTTAAATTTTAATAAATAAATTAGTGTTTCTTAATTATATTTTTAGATTAGTTATTTAATATTTATAATTTTGATAGTTTAAAACAAAAACTAATTAATTTTATCATTAAATATTATATAATTTATTTATATTTCTTTAAAAAATCTGCAGTTAAAACTACCCATTTATCACCCCCATTATCCTCTTAATTGAGCCCACTACCCCTATACTACCCCACTACACTCACCTTACCCCCCCCCCCATTATCCATCCCACTTTCCTACACACTACTACACATATAGATCCTACAACAAATACACAGAATCAGCCAAAAAATAAAGGAAAAAAAAACACTCCTATACTACACACAACAAGACACTCGCGAGGAAAAAAAAGAACATATCAAAACTATTTTATTCTTTTCGACATACAACACATACGCAACACACCCCTATACATTCCATCTAAATCTACACGAAAAAAATAAAAAGATATACACGGGCACACATCAAGAAAAAACAAAAAACCCACCAAAGAAAAAAAAAATTCCTTCCAGCAACATCAACAAAAAAATATAAAAAATCGCACAGCAACAAAAGCAAACAGAAAAAAGAAGTTGAGTTCGAGGTTCTAAATTTGTGGTTTCGGTTGTGGTCTTTTCTCGTGAATTAATTTTCACAAAAGGTAACACTTTATCTTCATTGTATGGTTTGATTTTATAAATATATGTAAGATGTGAATCCAATGTTATAAAGTTGCTCAAGTTTATATGTGTTTAATTTTGGCAATATAATATGAAATAGGTTGAGAATTTTTATATCATTAAATTTAGAGTAAAATTTGTATAGCATGTAATGATTTGTTACATGCTTAAAAGTCTCATTTTTATCTTGTTCTTGATTAAAGTATGAAACTTAATATGCTATGCTTTGTAATTCAGATGAGATTTAGTTGAGTTAAGTTACTTTCCCATTTTGTAGACTTAATAAAATTGTTACTTTGTTTTGTTGAGAAAAATAAAAAATCAAATCTACAACTTTCTTTGCATTTCTTTTAATGCGAAATCTTAAAAAGTTTTCAATTAATTGGTTTATGTTGATCTTCTTTTTTTAAGAATTATTTTAATAATTAGATTTTATTCAATTGAAATAATAGGAACATGATTATATCGATAATAATAATAATAGGCTAATATTAGGATCCAATGAGCATAAAACCAATTTTAGTTTTGAAATATAAATAAAAAAAAAAATTGTGACAAGGTTGGGAAGTGCTGATACCAATACACCACACACTTATAAAATATGATAGTCTAAAACACGCTTTTAATAAATCAAATAAGACAAAAAATTAAATATTTTTGCAAGGTCATAAACATAATATATCCAAAATTAAGTCAAGTCATATATAAATCAATAAAGGGACCGTGCTAGAACCACAAGACTCGAGGGGTGCCTGACACCTTCCCCTCGGTCAACAAAATTTCTTACCTAGACTTCTAGTTCACAGACCAATAAAATAAAGAGTCAACTTCCTTTTGATTAGGGATTCAAATAAGGTGACTTGGAACACCAAAACTCAATTCCAAGTGGCGACTCTGAAATAAAATAAATAATCTCTTTTCGAAATGTCACTTTAATTGGAAAAAATCATTTTTCCAATAACTTCAATTTTGGTAAAAATAGGGGTGTGACAGATGGTGACTCCGAAATAAAATAGTCTCTTTTCAAAATGTCACTTTAATTGGAAAAATCTATTTTCAAAACATCGTTTGGGAAAAAATAGAGGTGTGACAACTCTCATTAACATCTCCTCCAAAATAATCCCACCAACATCAATCTCTTTCCAGTTAATGATGCTACCAATTAAGATAGCCTTTGAATGCTGGAGGATGGGCTCGATCATTTTAGGACGATATATGGTTAGTGCTAATAAATCCAAACAAGTACCGAGAGGTGATGTTCATATCCTTCTTCTCGATTATCACTCCTTCAACCGTCTACGGAGGAGTAATGTCTGAATTGAGGGGTTCCAACCACCCCTTGAGTGCATCTAGGCCCTGTTTCATCCAGAGCTTGTACTAATCGACTCTATCACCCTTGGTACCCAATATTTGATTTATTTTATCCGTGTGGCATAGTACCATCTTCTTATGAACTTCAACCTCTTCCAAAGGCTTCCAAACTATGCTTATTTTCTTCTTGGGTAGGGCCTTTACATAGGCCTGGTAGAATTCCCTCACCCATGCAGGGATGTAACGAGGTCGGGCTCTTGTGAACCTCTTGAACCCATGAAATCTGATGGTCTCCCAGATGTCGGGGTAATCACTCATAACCCCATCTATAGATTGCCATCGCTCCTCGAGAATAGTACGTTCTCAAACTGCTTTGAGCTTATTGAGGGCTGTTGGAGCTACAATAGGGAGAACTCTAGAAGCAAGGGACTGAGCCTGAGGAGTCTTTGTCAATTTGTCCCAGATGTCCATCCTCTTCATCACAATCACCTTATTTGGTTGTTCACCCACATGCGTAGAAGAGCATGGAGTGTCTTGTTGTTGTGGAGCCTCATAGGGCTCATTAATGGTGATCCCCTCATTTCTTTCCAATAGGGAGAGGAGGAGGAGAGTCTCTCTCGAAATTGGAGGACACAACTCTCTTTCCTTTTGATCTAACCAAGTCCTATAAGGCACAACGATTCAAAAAAAACAATCGGGTGAAGGTTAGTCAAAATCAAATTAAAAAACAAAAATAGTTTAAAACTAGTTCTGAGGCTCGCCAACTAGGAAGGCAATTCGCCTAACAGGTGAGGAGAGCACAGGCGAGCCCGCCAAAGTTGACCTATCACAATTCAAATTCACTCAGGCATGAAGGGCAGATTCATCTCCAACTCGGCAATCCGCCAAGTTGGTTTCGGTGAAATAAGACAAGTCTGCCGAAAATGACTATGCACAACTAAAAGGTACAAGTAAAAAGGGTGATCTACTCCAACTTGGTGATCCACCGAGTTGGTTTTGGTGAGCTAAGACAAGATCACCCAATGAGATAGTACCCAGGTCATATATTCAAATACAAAAAGTGATTTGGGACCTACTCAAAGATTCGCCTAATCACCATGGCGAGCTAATACAAGCCCGCCGAATAGGTAATTTCAGCCCAATGCCAAATTTTCACAAGTGCAACATCACTACGTAACATCACTCATTAACCAATCGATTTTACAATCTACTCACATGCTATTCTACCCATGGGTACTTTGACTTCCCCAAAATTTCTCAAAGCATTGCCTAAATTGACAATTTACCCTTAAGAAAGTCGTCACTCTATCCATCATTAGGAAAATACAAGTCCTCGAGATAACACTGGGCTAATCAGACTTCACCCATACTGAATTCAAGCAAGACCCAACATTTATAATGACTCAATTTCAACATTCAACCCTCACAATCACTTTAACATTATCAGACACAATACCAACTATCCTAACTCACAGGCACAGTTCAATCATCAATATTTAGCAAGACCCACTCAAATCAGACAATACAACAACAATATCATACGAGACCCATAAAATAAACATCATGTTTAAGGAAATATATAAATGAAAGTATCAAAAACCAACCTCAGAGAAGCTTAACAAGCAAAACACGAGGGAGAAGGGTCTGTGATAGAGAATCACACACCAAAATGCACTTCACGCAAGTAAATCCACACAAATAAGGACACACAAACAAAGAAATATGGGTACGTGGAGTTTAGGAAGTGAAAGATCTCAAAAATTTGAAAGGTTGCTTTTTAAAACTAGAAAAGACTCTTGGCCTTTTTATTTTAGGCACACTCGGCGATCTGTGACTAATGTCGCCAAATGTATTAGATGTCACACCGCTATTTTTTCCCAAGCGATATTTTGAAAATAGAGTTTTTTCAATTAAAGTGACATTTTGAAAAGGGATTATTTTATTTCGTAGTCGCCACATGAAATTGAGTTTTGGTGTTCCAAGTCACCTTATTTGAACCCCTAGGATAAAATTTCTCAGAACTTCCATGCTAGACCTGCACAGTCTCAAGGTAGTGTGGGACAAGAAAGTAATAGGACTCCTGCATGTCCTAAGTGTGGTAGGAACCACTCAGGAACTTGTCGTGATGGCGCCACTGGTTTCTTCAAGTGTGGTTAGAATGGTCACTTCATCAGAGAGTGCCCTAAGAACAGATAAGGTAACGACAATGGGGGTAATAAAGCCCAATCTTCTTCAGTGGCTCCGCCAGACAAAGCTGCACCTAGAGGAGCTACTTTAGGGACAGGCGGTCCTGATGATCTTCCTGGAGTCCCTCCTGAGAGAGAAATACACTTCTATATAGATATTCTTCTTGATACTCTTCTTATCTCTATTCCACCATATAGAATGGCTCCAGCTGAGTTGAAAGAGTTAAAAGAGCAGTTGAAAGATCTTCTTGATAAGGGATTTATTCGACCAAGTGCCTCACCTTGGGGCACTCCTGTCTTATTTGTGAAGAACAAAGATGGTTCTCTTAGGATGTATATTGATTACCGCCAATTGAACAAGGTTACTATAAAGAATAAGTATCCCTTTCCGAGAATTGATTATCTGTTTGATCAACTTCAGGGTTCCACTTGTTTTTCTAAGATAGACCTCAGATCCGGCTATCATCAGTTGAGAGTAAGAGAAAGTGACATCCCTAAGACAACATCCAGGACACACTATGGTCATTATGAGTTTCTAGTCATGTCATTTGGTTTGACTAATGCCCCTGCAGTGTTAATGGACCTTATGAACATAGTGTTTAAGCCATATGTTGATATTTTTATTATCGTATTCATCGATGACATTCTAATTTATTCGAGGAATGAGAAGGATCATGCTAGTCATCACGGAGTAGTTCTCCAAACTCTAAAGGATAAGGAGTTGTATTCTAAATTTTCCAAGTACAAATTTTTTCTTGAGTCTGTGGCATTCTTAGGCCACATTGTTTCTGGTGAAGGGATTCGAGTTGACACTCAAAAGATAGAGGCAGTGCAGAACTGGCTTAAACCCACATCTCCAACTGATATTAGGAGTTTCTTGGGATTGGTTGGTTATTATAGAAAGTTTGTCGAGGGTTTCTCATCTATTTCATCCCCGTTGACTAAGTTTACTCAGAAAATAGTTAAGTTTCAATGGTTTGAAGCTTGTGAGAAAAACTTTCAGGAATTGAAAACTAGGTTTACTACTGCCCCAATATTGACCTTACTAGAAGGTACACAAGGTTTTGTGGTATATTGTGATGCGTCTAAAGTTGTACTAGGTTGTGTATTGATGTAAAATGGCAAAGTTATAGCTTATGCCTTCAAACAACTTAAGATTCATCAGAGGAATTACCCAACCCATGATTTAGAGTTGGTTGTTGTAGTATTTTCTTTGAAAATATGGCTTCATTATCTCTATGGTGTTCATGTTGATGTGTTCACCGATCACAAGAGTCTTCAGTGTGTGTTCAGTCAGAAAGAGCTTAATCTCCGATAGAGGAGGTGGTTAGAGTTACTCAAGGATTATGATATGAGTATTCTTTATCACCCAGGTAAGGCTAATGTTGTTGTTTATGCTTAGAGCAGATTGTCTATGGGTAGTACTTCCCATGTTGAGGAAGAAACGAAAGAGTTAGCAAAAGATGTGCACAGACTTGCACCATTAGGAGTCCGGTTAATGGATTCCAATGAAGAAGGAGTAGTGGTGATGCATGGGGCTGAATCATCATTAGTGTCTGAAGTTAAAGAGAAACAAGACCAAGATCCTATTTTTCTTGAGTTAAAGGAAAATGTTCATAAGCAAAATGTGATGGCTTTTGAACAAGAGGGAGATGGAGTGTTGAGGTGTCAAGGTAGATTGTGTGTACCAAATATGGATAAATTTCAAAAGATGATCATGGAGGAAGCTCATAGCTCCAGGTACTCTATCCATCTGGGTTCCACAAAGATGTATCGTGACTTGAGAGAAGTCTATTGGTGGAATAGTATGAAGAGGAGTATTGCAGAGTTCGTTGCTAAGTGCCCGAATTGCCAATAATCAAGGTAGAGCACTAGAGGCCCTATGGTATGACTCAGAACATAGATCTTTCGAAATGGAAGTAGGAAATTATCAATATGTATTTTATTACTGGTTTACCGCGGTCTTGCAGACAACATGATTCGATTTGAGTGATTGTAGATCGAATGACTAAATCAGCCCATTTCTTACTGGTAGAACTTGTTTTTCAGCAGAAGATTATGCCAAGTTATATATTCAAGAGGTAGTCAGACTTCATGGAGTTTTGGTGTCCATCATTTCAGATAGAGGTGCGCAATTCACCGCACAATTTTGGAAGTATTTCTAGAAAGGTTTAGGTTCCAAGGTAAACTTGAGTACTGCTTTTCATCCTCAGACTGATGGTCAAGCAGAGCGTAGGATTCACACTTTGGAGGATATGTTGAGGGCATGTGTGATCTATTTCAAGGGTAGTTTGGAAGATCACTTACCTCTAATAGAGTTTGCTTACAACAATAGTTATCACTCTAGCATCCAAATGGCTCCCTATGAGGCTCTTTATGGGAGAAGATGTAGATCTCCTATTGGATGGTTTGAGGTTGGTGAAGCTGGGTCGATATGACCAGACTAGGTTCATCAAGCTATGGAGAAGGTGAAGACTATTCAACAAAGGTTGAAAACAGCGCAGAGTCTTCAGAAATCCTATACTGATGTTAGGAGAAGAGACATGGAGTTCAAGGTGGATGATTGGGTGTATTTGAAGGTTTCACCCATGAAGGGTGCTATGAGGTTTGGCAAGAAGGGGAAGCTCAGTCCCCGGTATATTGGTCCTTACAGGATATCCAAGAGGATTGGTAATGTAGCTTATGAGTTGGACCTACCATCAGAGTGAGCAGCGGTTCATCCGATATTTCATATTTCAATGTTGAAGAAGTGTATGGGTGATCCTTTACTTATCATACCTACTGAAGATATTGGTATTAAGGATAGCCTAACTTATGAGGAGATTCCCGTTCAGATTCTGGATCGTCAGGTTCGCAGGTTGAGAACCAAGGAGGTAGCATCATTCAAGGTCTTCTAGAGGAATCAGTTTGTTGAAGAAGCTACTTGGGAGGATGAGGAGGATATGAAGAAAAGATACCCACATCTCTTTGAGTTCGGAGAAATTCCAAATCAAGGTACTATTTTTTATTGGTACTTTTTAAGTTGAAATGTTGTGTTAATTTGCATGTCGAGTGTTTGAGTTGGGTGTTAGATGATTCCACGCTTAGTTCTACTTTAGATTGATCTCATTCGAGGACTGATGTTCCCAAGGAGGAGATATTGTAACATTCCGCCTTAGAAAGAGCTAAATTTAGAAAGAACTAATTTTGAAAGAGTCAAATTTGAAATTTTACAAGTAATGCTTAAGTTGTGAGTTTTGGGTCAACTTCAAATGACCATTACTTTCAGTACAGGATGGTTTAGGTGTCCCAATAATATAAAAAGGAAAGGCCTTGAAATCCTCTTTCCAACACCGCCGAGTTTCTTAATTTTTGAGCTCGTATGAGGGAGATATGGTTGTTTGAAGTCGGCATGTCCAGTTAAGGAAATCAACCCGAATTAGTGAGTGGTATTTGTGTCTTTTCCTTACCCCATCAAATTAAAACGATTTTCAGTAATATTTTTGGGTCAAATCTGATTTTGGTCAGTTTTACAAATCCTAATTTATGCTTATGGTTTTGAGAGGAGTTCAAGAAAAGGAAAAGGGAAAAAAAGGAAGAACGAACGAGATCTCTTGCGAATCGATGGTTTGTTTCATCAAATCGAGGTATGTAAGTTTTCATAGTGTTGGGTTAGTTCACCCACACATCAATCATGATTTACATATTCGAATTAGTCCATAAAGATTGATGAATTTAAATTCTTGATAAGTGTTCTTGAAGTGTTGCTTTCGTTCTTGAATTAGGATGGGTTTGATGAGTTCTTGAAATAAATGTATTGAGTTTGAAAGTAGTTTTTGAGTAGATTCTCATGTACTTGTATTGAGTAATTGAATCTAAGGAAAATCATAGAAAAGAAATCAATTCTAGAAGAATTAGGGTCAGAAAACGAGAAGAAAAAAATATCGGATTGTTCTGGGGGAGGGCTGGGGCGCCGCAGATGCGCCAGAAGGGATGGGGCGGCGACCCAGCCGTGTGCCAGATTAGTTTCTCTAAAGTTCAGGGGCTGGTGGCCCGTGCCAGCAGTGCGCCAGGGTCGGCTTCCCCAACCCTTTTTTAGTCGTTTCCTCGGTGTAAGTCCTTTTAAAGTGTACCTTTACTCCCTATTTATTCTAATTACTCTAAACTACATCTAAACATCGAGAGATCTTTCCTAACGTTAATCATAACCCTTGAATTTATAATTCAAATTCAAGGTAGAGTTAAGAGTTAAGTCTTGAGAGTTCTTTCGAGTCATTTTGAGGAGTCGTTTGCAATCTTTTAAAAGTTGTTTTAAGACTTGAGTAGTTGAGTTTGAGGATGAGGAGAGTAGAGTTTTTTTTTCAAAATGATATATGGGAACTAAGTATTCCTAATAGTAAATATTTTTTACAGTTAAGAAGAGAGGAAACACCGATTTCCAAAAGAGTTCATGAGGAGTTTTGAGTACTATCCTTTTAAGAGAAACCTTTTGAGTAATAATCTCAAAGTTGAGGATGAGGAAATGTTTTTTAAAAAAAACTTATGAGCTAAGATATTTTAGGAGTATTATTGAGCACCGATATGGGGGAGAGTTCAAACAACTCACAGCCCCCATTAACCATGTAGCCAACGTAAGTAGAAAGGGTCATACTTTTTAGATGATTCCTTATTGCTTTTTAAGCATAGCTTAGTGGATCCACTTAGTTGAGTAGATCTATACCCCGGCAAGGTATAGGACAGTTCTGGCAGCTTGGATGAGACATTGTATCATCACATAGCTCATAGTGATGGTTGTCGGTTAGAGAATCTCCCAAAAAAGTTTATTTTGTATTTTTACATGTTATACTGTGTTTTCCAATACATTGAGTTGTTATCTATTGTTTTAAAAGCTTTTCTTTATATCGCATTATTGTTATTACTTTTATATTGAAATAAGTTGAGATTGAGTTGAGGTTGAGTTGAGTTGAGACGAGGTAAGTTGTTTCTTCAGTTCCAGTTCAAGCTTATGTCATGTTTTAGATTTCCCCTTGCATGCTCGTACATACCATGTACTGATGCCATTTGGCCTGCATTTTTCATGATGCAGATACACGTAACAAGGATCATCAACCAGCCCTTCGTTGATCCAGTCGAGTTCTAGATTTTCTTGGTGAGCCTCCGTCCTTCCGAAGGATCCCTCAGTTATTTCTGTCATGTTATTTCAGTTTTGTTAGGATGATCTGGGTCTTGTCTCGACATCCCTCATAGTACTAGAGGCTTCATAGATAGATAGACAGTAGTTCATGAGTCTTTTCATTTTCAGTCGTTGATGTTCTAGACTTGAGCTACCTCTTTGGCTAGTGAATGTTTTATTTCTAAAATATTCTTAGTTTATTTTTTGAGACAGTTGAGTAAAGTTTACCTTTGAGTTCTTTTAAATGTTGAGTAAGTATTCCGCTAAGTATTGAGCAAGGTCAAGGGTTCGGTTAGGGCCAACAATGGTTCTAGAGTGACGTCCACACCCAGGGTGTAGGCTTGGGGCGTGACACTTTGCGGCAATTATCTCTCACGAACTACTTACAAGATTTTGCTTGTACCTATTTTGAACAAAGAATGATTTGTTAGTTTTTCTTAAATGGTGGTTGGTTTGTGACTTTGGATGTCTTGTGGAGTAAGACTTTGAATCTGTCCAACTTGGAAGATACGTACACTCTATTGATAACTGCGCGAATAGCTTGAAGATACTACAGAGATGGTCCTTATCTTCCCTTGAAACACTCCTCATTAATATTTGACGCACTTCCAACTTGTGCATGTTGTGTGGCACATCTCTTCCAAAGCAACTCTCCTGCTTTAACTATTTTCTCACGGTACCTTGAAGTAACACTTTATTTTCTTGGATATTTTTATCTCGATTGATTCACAACCCTAGTCAATGTTGTGCATGCCCTCTACCTTCGACTGGAAATAACGTAGTCAATTTTCTGACTTTTATTTTATTTTCCCACTAGACACGAGTTTATGTTGAATGAGACTCAAAGAATACCAAACACAAGTACAAATGACACAATTAAAGGGTTATGAAAGAAAAGTTATATTTTTAAAAGGAGGAAATGAATAAGTAAATATTTAAACGGAAGGAAAAAAACCTTCTTTGAAGTACGTGATGACTTTAATGAATTATGACATGCATTTTGGACTAAATGTTTGATCCTTATAAGTTGTCTAAATCTAATGAAACAATGTTGTACCCTTCAATCTATAGCCGGACTTCTATCTTGATTATGCTCATACCGAGATGGAATGTCATCATTCGATCAGTGGTACCCTTCCTGGTTTCTCACCAATAAGACATTATTCATCTCATTATCTCAACTTACTATCATCTTATGGTTCCCTCGAGGGTTTTCACTCATAAGACTCTCTCATTTTTCTTTAATTCTTTGTTGTAACACATCGTACTCGACCTTTCCCCAAGATTGATTAGAAGGTCATAATATCAAAAAGAACATTAGAATGAGTTACAACTTTGGAATCATTTAATGAAATATCCATAACAATATCATGAACTTTCCCTTGGCCTCGTATTGATGGGGAAGGATGTGTTTCACGACAAGTTCACCGACTTCCAAATTCCTTAGATGTACCTTCTGCCTATAAGCTCTAGCCATCCTCTACTAATATAATTGACCAAAGAAAATTGTTCTCAGCCGTTTTTCATCTATCATCGCTAACTGTTCTAACCTTGACTTAACTCATTCTATGTCCTCAATTTTTACTTCAACAATGATTCGAAGAGAAGGGATTTCAACTTATGTGGGTATAACAACCTCAGTTCCGTAAACCAATAAGTAAGGAGTTGCACCGACTGACGTAGGGATGGTTGTGTGATATCCCAAGAGAGCAAAGGGTAGTTATTCATGCCATTGTCTAGATCCTTGCACCATTCCCCTAAGAATCTTCTTGATGTTCTTATTTGCTGCTTCAACAACCCCATTTGCTTTGGGTCGATAAGGGGTTGAATGACGATGAACAATTTTAAATTGCTCACAAACTTCCTTCATTAGGTGACTGTTGAGATTCACTGCATTGTCTGTAACAATAATCTTTGGTATGCCAAAACAAAATATGATGTTGGAATGAACAAAGTCCACCACTGGTTTCTTGGTGACTGATTTGAATGTAACATCTTCTACCCATTTGGTAAAGTAGTCGATGGAAACCAGAATAATTTGATGCCCGTTAGAAGCTTTCAGCTCAATCGGCACAATAACGTCCATTCCCCAAAAAAAAGGCCACGAAGCAGACATAGGGAGCAACTCTAAAGGGGGTGAGTGAATCAAGTCGCTATGAATCTGGCACTGATGACATTTGCGAACAAAGAGAAATCAATCTCGCTCCATGGTCAACCAATAGTATCCTGCCCGGATAATATTTTTTGCTAGAACCTAACAATTCATGTGTGGGCCACATACCCCTGAATGCACTTCATTCATAATTGTTTTTGCTTCTTGGATATTGACGCATCGCAATAGATTCAAGTCTGGAGTCCTTTTGTATAAGATCTCTCCACTTAAGAAGAAACCATTGGCGCGTCGCCTAACAGTCCTTTTTTTAATCTCTATCGGCATGCATTGGATATTCTCTTGCTTTCAGGAACCGTTTGATGTCGTGATACCATGGCTCGTCGTCTGGCTCTACTTCAATTATATTGCAATAACAATGTTGATCCCTAACTTTAATTTCCAATGGATCAATGTATGTATTACCTGGGTATGGAAGCAGCGAGGCTAGGGTGCCCAAAGCATCAACCAACTCATTGTGAAACCTAGGAATATATCTGAATTCAATGAACTTGAACCTTTTGTTGAGGTTCTCTAAATATTGTTTGTTTGGCATGAGCTTAATTTCTCGAGTTTCCCATTCTCCTTGAGCTTGTCGAATGAGCAAGTCAGAATCCCTCAAAACTACCAACTCATGCACATCTAGATTTATTGCCATATTTAACCCATGATGCAAGCTTCGTATTATGTTGTGTTGTTGGTAGAAAAGAATCAAAGACGTGCTATGGCATGATAATGGCGTACGGTTGGTGAGATAAGAACTGCTCCAATTCCTACTCCATTTTTGTTGACAGCCCCATCAAAATATAATTTCCATACGTGACCATCATCGGGAACTTCTTCCTCAATAGAGTTGATCTCTTCATCAGGAAAGTATGTTCTTAGGGGCTCATATTCATCATCGATCGTACTTTCTGCCAAATGATCGACCAACACTTGTGCTTTCATTGCGATGCGAGTGACATACACAATGTCAAATTCTATAACCAAAATCTGCCATTTCGCCAACATACCTGTTGGCATGGGATTTTGAAAAATGTATTTCAAAGGGTCCATTCGATATATGAGGTAGGTTGTGTAGGACAAACGATAGTGCTTCAATTTTTAGGCGACCCAAGTTAAGGCGCAACACGTCTTTTCTAATAGAGTGTACTTTGCCTCATAGCTTATGAACTTCTTTCTCAAATAATAAATGGTTTTTTCTTTTTTTCCCATGACGTCATGTTGTCCTAGAACGCAACCAAAGGAATTATCCATCACTGAGAGATATAAAAATAAAGTCCTACCAGGTTCGGGTGGGACCAGTACTTGGGGGTTTGCTAGATATTTCTTAATCTTGTCAAAGCCTCTTGACACTCACTTGTCCATTCGATAGCAGCATCTTTTTTCAACAACTTGAATATCGGCTCACATGTGATGGTGAGTTGAGCAATGAACCTATTGATATAATTTAATCTCCCTAGAAAACTCATAACTTCAATTTTAGCTTTTAGAGGGGGAAATTCTCTAATGGACTTTATCTTAGAAGGGTCCAATTCAATACCTCTTCGATTAACTATAAAACCTAAAAGCTTGCCTGATGGAACTCTGAATGCGCATTTAGCTGGGTTAAGCTTGAGGTTGTACTTTCTCAATCTTTCAAAAAAAAATCTTAAGTCACACACATGGTCAGCTTGCATTCCGGATTTAATGATAACATCATCGACATATACCTCGACTTATTTATGCATCATGTCATGGAATATGGTAGGCATAACTCTCAAATATGTTGCTCCCATATTCTTTAGACCGAATGGCATGACCCTATAACAGTAAGTCCCCCATGGGGTGGTGAAATCAGTCTTCTCTGCATCTTTTTCATCCATAAGAATTTGTTGATATCCGGCACAACAATCCACAAAAGATTGATCTCGTGTTTGGCACAATTGTCAACTAGGATGTGAATGTTGGGTAATGGGAAGTTGTCCTTAGGACTTTCTTTGTTTAACTCTTTGTAGTCAACACAAACTCTGGTCTTCCTGTCTTTCTTTGGTACTGGCACAACATTAGCTAACCAGATAGTGTATTGGACGACCCTGATCACATTTGCACTCAGGTTCTTCATAATTTCCTTTTTAATTTTATCGCTCATGTTTTTCTTAAACTATCTTTGTTTTTTGTTGAATAGGTGGAAAATTAGGATGTATGGGAAGTTTGTGAACTACAAAATCATCACTTAAACCCGACATGTCGTCGTAGGACCAGGCAAAGACGTCTTAATATTCAAATAAAATTTGAATTATTTCGTCGGTAATATTTTGATCAATATGAATACTTAACTTTATTTCTCTAGATTCTTTAGGAGTTCCCAAATTAACCGCCTCGGTTTCACTTAAATTAGGTTTAGGCTAATTTTAAAATTAATCCAATCCCCTTGTTATTTCTTCGTAGGCTTCATCTTCATCATACTCCTCATACTTAGGATTCATTGTTTCGAGATCAGACAAATTCTTAGGATCTAACTGTAAACTCCGCATGCATGTCATATTATTAAAGTCACCATTAACGTAACTGAAATGAAGATAGGATGACAAATATTAGTAAGAGAAAGAAGAAAGAATGAAAAAAATGATAGAATACGACTGTGAAACTGAAACTTCATTTCATTGAATGGGAAATGATAGAAGGGTTAACACCAAAGTGAGACAATTAGAATGTTTGAATTACAACCCTGAGAATAATCCAAATAAATAAATAAATAAAAAGCAGAAAAATAAACTTCCAAGACTCCTTCCTTGTATGGAGAGGAGTGGCTTCCCTGTTGTTGAGCTGGCTATTCGGGCCGATGAACTGCACATCCATATGACTAGTGCCTTCACCCATCTGAATCATGTTTACCTCATAAAACATTTCCTTGATACCTTGACACATTTCATCCACATCATTTTGGATAGGTAAGTCAAGACTCGGTTCACCTCGAGGTTTAATGAAAGATTAAGCAATATCGGGGATTGGCTTCAGCAAATTCCAAACATACTTTCTATGATCTATTTCCCACTTTCTATCAGCTCTAGCTGAATTGAAACCCAAACTGAATGTATCTTGATTACCCATTGGATTGATGGGATCTATAATTCCTTGCAAAGATACCCCTAGTCCCTTTCCAGGTTCATAGTCGTTTTGCACCAGTTGGGCCACCACCATGACTGAAGCAGAGGATAGATGAGGTTGTGAAATAGAATTTCCTTCCAATAATTGATTGACTATTATTATCTCAAGAGCCTGATAGTTTAGGGATTCACAACCTCTTTTGGTCTCGATTCATGGTATGAAGAATCTCGATTGATTGGGAGATCATCTTCACCATGGACAATGATTTCTTGTTTGTCATGTTCAAACTTGACCACTTGGTGCAGAGTAAATGGTACAACTCTAGCCAGGTGGATCCATGGCCTCCCCAAAATTAAATTGTAAGAAGTGTCCATGTCTATTACTTGGAAAGTGATTCCGAACTCCACTGGTCCAATTGTAACAGTTAAATAAATTTCACCCAGAGTGTCCCTTTTTGTGCCATCAAATGCTCGTATACAGACATTGTTAGTACGGATTCTATCAGTGTTGATTTTCAAACTCTGTAGAGTGGAAAGATGGCATATGTCTACACCCGATCCTCCATTGACCATGACCCTTTTTCACATAATGTTCTTCACATTTCACGGTTAATGTAAAGCCTTGTTATGGCCAGATCCTTCCAAAGGCAATTCATCGTCAGTGAAAGTGATTATGTTTACCTCAAATATTCGGTTGACCATCTTTTCTAAATGACTCACTGTGATATTTTCTGAAATATGCGCCTCATTTAAGATTCTAGTAAAACATCCCGATGATCTTTGGAATGTATGAGTAACTATAGCAACGATATTTGAATAGGGTTTTCCTCAACTAATCAATAACAGAATAATCTTGAGCTTTCATCTTTTTCAAGAACTCTTCGGCCTCTTCCTCAGTGACAGGTTTTTTCACGAGCAGCTGATTTTCTTTAGTCTATTTGTCTTTCCTTAATTCTTCGGGAGCGTAACACCTTCCGGAACGGGTTAAGCCTCTTGTTTCATTTGTTTCTTTAATGATCTATTTTCCCTTGTGAGTAATGGTGGATGTTTTATAGTTCCAGGGAACAGTTCTGGTGTTTGTTATCGGAAGTTGTGTTGTGAATTGTATCACAACTGGCTCCTTCACACTCTCTTGGTTTTTATCAGATGTTGAGAATTTACCGAGAATTTATAATTTTGGGCCATTCACTAGTACTTCTCTTTTTGTAGCTCCATGGACGTACAATACTAGTTTCCTTGAGCCTTCAAACTTTGAACATGCACCTTTCGCAATTTATGGTGACTTTCGTATGGGTTCTAAGACCATACTTGACTCTTCAATTGAGGTGCTGCTTTCCATCTTTGTTCTACATGTTTGCTTGCATTCTTCATAAATGCTTACCATCCCCAAAACACGCTCATTATTGTGAGCAGGGAGTGGGTTGTTGGTAACATTTGGTGCTTCCTCATTACATATCTCAATTACCTTATCCTCGATTAGCTTCTCAATTACTCTTTTTAGAGTCCAACAATTCTCTATGCTATGACCTGGGGTCTTAGTGTGATACTCGCATATAACAGTTGGATCAAACCCTCTTGCATTTTGATTGACAACATAGGGATTGACAAGTTCAACCAATCTTATATGTATTAATTTTCACAAAAACTCGTATATGATTCCCCAATTGGGGTACAGTTTTCTTTCCGACCTTGTTCTATTGTATAATCTTTCCGGGGACGTGGATTATATGGTGCCTGAAAATTTTGTTGTTGGGGGTGAGAACCTTATAGGGCAGGTGCTCGCCATTGTTGGCATTGAGGAGGTCGAACATATGCCTAGGTGTTGAGAACTGCATATTGGGATGGGTAATAATGTTGAGGAGAATTAGATTGTTCTTGTTGGACTTGCACATAAGGGTGGTTCATCCCCCTTTGAACACCACTCGATTCAGACGCCATCATGGACCCTTCCTCCTTTTTTTTGATTTCCAAAATTACCTGAACCACTCTGTATTGCTTGTGTGGTATCTCTAATGGCTGCTTGACTTACAATTTTACCCAATTTTATGTCGTTCTCTACCTTTTCTCCGATCTTAATTTCTTCGACAAAAGTCTTTCCCATTGCGGCAAGAGGGTAATGAAAGTGGACATGCTCTTGGGTCTGGAGAAAACCATCAATCAATTCATAGTCTTTCATCGGCGGTTTGACTCTAGCCGCCTGCTCTCTCCATCTTATGGCATATTCTCTAAAGCTTTCAGATGATTTTTTCTTCATATTAGAGAGGTAATTGTCATCCGAAACGATATCGATATTGTATTAGAATTGCTGAACAAAATCTTGAGCCATGTCATCCCAAACATGCCAACGAGAAATATCTTGATCGATGAACCATTCTGAGGCTACACCCATTAGACTTTCTCAAAAGTAAGCCATAAGAAGCTCTTCTTTTCCTCTGGCTCCCCTTAACGGATTACAAAATACCTTCAAATGAGACACTAGGTCACCATTACCACTATACTTATCAAACTTTGGTGTTTTGAACCCAATAGGTAGGTGGACATCTGGGAACATGCATAAGTCCTTAAATGAGACACTCTTGTGTCCTCCCAGTCCTTGCATATTCCTGATGTTTTGCTCCAAACTCCTCATCTTTTTGGCAATTTCTTCATGTTCCTCATTCTTAGTTGTTTTCTCAACCTCGACAGGGAACTATATTGATGAGTGTGGTGGTAAGAGTCAGGAATTTTAAAAGTCAGTTTAGGGGCATGACCTTTGTCGTATTGATCTTTGGGTGGAGGATCATTGTTGGATTTAGGTACCAATATTGGTCGAGGGATTGCATTAGTTTGTGCAGTTGGCATGAAAAATGGATTATTCATCATGGGTGGATTCAACGGGTGTACCGAGGAAGTTCCAGCAGTATTAGATGTGTCAACGTATATGCAAAATCCAGGTGGATAAACCGAGTCACTTGTTGAGACTTGTATAGGGAATGGCATATTCGTATTCAGGTATTCCCAAATTGAAGATGGAGGATCTTTTCCATTCATCCAAGCTTCATACATTTTGGCCATCTGTTGTCTCAACATCTTTACTTCTTCTATAGATGTCGATTCTTGTGCAACCATTTGATTTTGAACTTCATCATTGCCTGATTATGTTCCGTCTTTGCGCCTCATTTTTGCTTTTCCCTTTTACCTTTGTAGTATTGATGAGATGACATCTCTAAATACAAACTAACCACCTTTAAACTCTTTCTCTCTCTTATATTAAAAAACAAACGTGTTAGGATTTAGCTCTTTGCAAATGTTACTCACACTTTGTATGTTATGCACCTAAATTATTTCTATTTCTACAATGAGTTTCAGAGGCGTTTATGTTTCATCCCGACTTTAGATGACTTGCTTATGTCTTTTAGTCTCATATTTTACTCATTTGAATATTTTTAACTCATTTCGATCGAACATGTTGAGGGTTGCCTACTTACCATGTTGAACATGAATCAGATCATTACATAGTTCGTGAAAGTGATAAATAATAGTTTTTTTAAAAGAATAATATATTTACATGAGTTGACCAAAAGAAAATCTTTTTCATTCATTTTCAAATATTCTTAACACAATGATTTGAATAAAACATGAAAACAGAAGTACCTAAGACTAAGACAGACTCAAAATTATTAAAGAAGAATAAAATAACAACTAATGACTAAGAAAAGAAACAGACTCGGAAAGAAACTAAAACATAATAAAGATGTCTTCTGAAAATGCTTCGGATCTCAATCACCCCTAAGACCTTAATAAATCCTAGCCAAGGCTTTTAGTAGATGTGGAGCAAGAGCACGTGCCTGTTGGCCCAACCTCTAATCATTCTGGTGTAGATAACCAGCATAAACACCATTGAGTGTATTCCTGAGTTGAAGTACTCGATCTTTGGCCTCATTCATATTTCATGACTGTTTTGTAAACAATGTCGAGTAGTATTGACTTCATGCGTCAAATTCTCTCCTTGTTCCTATAGCTCTTCAATTTGAAGGTGGAGCGCATCTGGCTCAGTTATCCTTTGACTTCTTTCAATTTCACACTCTGCCTAAGAAGCACTGAAACGCCTTGCTATTTCCCTTTCTCAATCCATAGAAGCCTTAACCTGATTCTGGAGTCTAGATTGTGCGCATATAAGTTGTACCTTTTCTTTTTTAAACTTTTCCTCTTGCTGCTCCATAGCGCCTGTCATAATACCCAAGTCTTCTTGTAAGGTCAGAATGGTAGAACGATGTTTTCTATCTCTCGCTTCAAATATTGCATCACGCTGGGCCTACTCTTCTTTAGCATTATTTAGGTCATTTGTTAGGACCTCCGTAGCAGACCTATAGTTTTATTCAACCTCAAGTCGGTCTTGCTTGATTCTAACCTCAGCTTCTACTTCTCGATCTATGGTTCCTTTAGCCGATCCTTCAAGCAAAACCTTAGGAGGGGGTTGATCATGAACCCATTCTACGTATGCCTGGTCCACCTCAACCTTAGCGCGATCCTCCACCTATCGCGGGGACTTGAGAGAATGTATCCTCCCTAAATCTTAAATATCTCTGATTTCCTTAAAGGAATCTTGGGATTAAACTCATACATGAATTCCTGCATATCTTCATTAGGAGGTAAAAACTGGCGTCGACCAAGTTACCGCATAACTATGAGTGGCATGTAAGGTTGGACGACTCGAAGACCCATTATGACGATGAACGATTGAAAGGTAGACATGTATATCACCTCGGCTGATGGAAACCGATAATAATTCCACACAATCTTATCAGCAGTCAGATTATTGAGGTATTTTTTCCAAGCTTCAATACCATTCGAAAAAATATGATCTTCGATTCTTTCCTCGTGGCCCCCAATGTAATCATTCCGTTCTACTTTGAAGTCCACTACATAAGGGTGATGACGAATGTGCTCAATAATCCATAGTTGTAGTAACATATTGCATCCCTCAAAGTAATCTTCTCCATTCTTGCAAAATGTCAAAGCGCGGTAGATGTCTCCCAGAATCATCGGTATGAGGGTGATATTAGGCTTTTTCTCAAAAGCTGTAATGACTGCTGCCAACTTTATGTTGATCTTTCCTCCCTTTCTTGGAAATACCATGATCCCCAAAAAAGTATGAAGGCATCATAACTGTGTGCTTCCCAGGTCAAACGACATCAATTATTACGGAGTTTCTTTCCATATAAATCGAAACCATCCTTTCGGCCATATCTTTTGTACGAAAATTCTAACAGAACCCTTCCGTTATCAAGGCAACCGCCTATTTCATTCTCATTTATGTGCAATAACTCCTAAAAACCTCCTACCACTAACATGTTTTGGTATTCTAGGCTCTCCTTCGTGAAGATTTTTACCCCTTTCTGTGAATGCGCCTATGTCTTCCACTGTGGGGGTGAGTTCAAAGTCAGAAAAGTGGAATACATTTTTTAACTGGTCCCAAAAATGAACTAGTGCTTCCATCAAGTGTCGTCGTGGTTCAACATACAAGAGGCTTTGTAGAAATCTCAAGCGTTTGAACACCTCTCCTTTTCCATAATTTGTCATACTTTCATACCATGTCTTCAAAAGTGTTGGGGCCTTATCCAATTCATAAAGCGACGTGTTTTATCCTCCCTTGGCCTCTTATCTCCTTTTACATATGGATTCATATTTTCCTATATGATGATAATGACAAATTAGGACTTAATAAAACATAGTTTTTTTTATTAAAAAAATAAAAAAATAAAAAATTATTGTATATAATAGTAAAAAACATGATTGGACACTAGGAGGAAAACACATTTTCCTTTGATACAAACCATCAAATCTTTTTTATCCTAGTCATGTATTTATTTATAAAGAAAAAAAATCTTCTTTTAAATAATCTGAGTAGAGTTTAAAGAAAAAAAATAGTGTAAATTTCTTTCTCTCTTTTTTTTCTAAATAATAATTATTATAAGAAGAATGATTGGGAAGAAAACACAAAAAAAAATTAAAATAATAAGCCCTCAAATCTTTTCAGTTCTAGTCATTTAGTTAATTATTAAAAAAAAACCTCTCTTGTTAGATAATTAAGACGTAAAAAATAGTATATATATTTTTATTTTTTATTTTTACTTTTTTTAAATGATGATGATAATAATAACTATAATAAAAAATATAATTTTCTATTTATGAAAGAGGTAAAAGTTTTGACAAAGAAAAAGGTATTTAATAAAAGGACGACACCAAGACTTTTATATTTTTATAAAAAAAAATTAATTAATTCATCTAAAGCCGGTCGATATTTTGTATAGCCTTCCCCATAAGGCAACAAGTAGCATAAAAATGTACATGATGGTCTTAAGTAGGGGTACATGTCCTAGACGGACTCGACACCTGTGTCGAGCCCCATTAATTAAAAAATATGCATGATGCAGATAAATCGGATGCTATTAGTGATACTAATCTTTGAGGCTTGTTTTACTAAGTTAACAACCTAATGGAAGAGGTATCTGATGAGTCTTAGATTTTGACTCATTTAGGGCTTTGTTTTCATAGTTTTATTATCCTCAATGCCTAATTTATGCTCTAAACTGATGTTTTAAATGCTAATGTGTAGATCAAAAGGCAAAAGAGCAAGGCAAGAACATCAATGGACAGAAGAAAGAAGAAAATTAAGGCTGAAGACCACCGAAGACACTTGGCGACTCATCGAGTAGTCCCTTCGCTCGCCTAAAGTCATAGTGTACCAACCCTTGAAGAAGAGAAATTGGGCGAGGTAACAGACCTTTCGGTGAACCGCCGAATGGTTTGGTGAAGGAGGATCAGGTCGCCTAATATTACAGAATGGTTGGTGAAGACACAAGTAATACGGCGATTAGCAAGGACAAAATGGTGCATCGCCGATCAGGTCGGCGATCCCGACCTCGATCGCTCAAGTTTACACCACTTAAATGGTAAAAAATTCAAGATACAAAGGCGATAAAAAGGAGCATTTGGCGTGTAGCCGACTGACTCGGTGACACTCGACTTATACCATCGAACGACCCTAGAGGCCAAATTCTGAGAAAGGATAAATAGAATTTTAAGAAAAGATCGGAGCATCCTATCATTGTGAAAACTGATAGTTTGAATGAAAACATTGTCTTGCTTAGTTTTTGAAGCATTTTTTGAGTAATTTTTTAATTGGGTTTTGGAATTGAAGCTACATAGAATCATTGTAAGGATTTGGAGACTAATACCCAGCTATGGAGATTGTAATCGGTATTGATTCCTTAATTTTTATGATGTGTATCTAAAATCCCCATTCTTGGGGGTGTGACCATGTGACTAATTTTCTAATTTAGTTTGTGGGTGTTCGGGATTATTCACTAATTGTCTAATTTAGTTTGTGGGTGTTCGGGATTATTGAATTTATTGTTGTTTTGAAGTTGGTTTGATTTATAGTTGAGGTTCAATTTATGAACTGGAATGTTGATTTCAATTTTAATTTAGTGTTTTATGCTTGCTTGAGAGAGAGGTGTAAAGTTAAGGTTATAAATCAACATTTGTAGTGATTGGGTTGTTGTGGGTTCAGCTCGAGAGAGTGAATTTTAAGCTCAATTCTGCCTATCTAGCTCGAGAGAGTACATAAAGTGAGGTATTGGGTTGTTTATAGTGTTAAGGTTGTCGAGGTTTTTGAGAACTCGCTTGAATCGTAATAGTTGTTCGAGAGAAAGCTATTACATCTAAAGTATAGTCTACCCGCTATGATTTAGTAACCTTTAGTAATTACCAATCACCCATTTAGCGAAATTGGAAATTATTTAGTTACTTGATTACTCCCACGTTGTTCGTAATTGCTTTAGTTGCTAGTTGACATACCTATTCCCCCTTCTGACATTCGTGTCACCCCTTTTACTTATCTAATTGAATTCGATAATTTCTATTCCTATAACCGAGTAGATCACATTTATAACTTTGTAACTGAATTCGAACTTGTACCACTCCTTATGGGTTTGACCCCAACTCATCTGTTGGGTTTTATACTAGATTACGATCGTCTACATCTAATATTGGATGAGGTGTAGTTGAGTAATAATCAAAATAGCACCGCTGCCGGGGAGTGATGTTTAGAATTCTCTTATTGAAGTTTGAATTGTGATATTTTTGTGTTGTAGTTGAATCGACTTACCTTGTGTTGTGAGTTGTTTGTGATCAGGTGACAAGATGAGTGCAAATGAAAGCACCGTGAACCAACTTGGTCACCAAGATGATGTTGGTGACTTCAATCATGCCAATGAAGCTTAATTGGGGAGCGTAGGTGCCATTCACTTACCTCCAGTTGTGGGTCATGCTGCATTCCATGTGACAAACACGATGCTGCAACTCTTTCAAGCTAAGGGTGTATTTGGTGGGCTGGATTATGAGAACCCCCATGACCATATTATAAATTTTATGGATATATGTAGTCCGTTCTCGCTCAAGAATATTTTGCTAAAATAAGTTCGGCTCCGGCTGTTCCCTTTCTCCTTGATGGGGGAGGCATTTTAAGTGGCTATCAAGTCTACCAAGGGACTCCATTACGTCATAGGAGGAGGTTACCGAGGCATTCTACGTGAGGTTCTTTCAACCCTAAAAAATGGTGAAATTCTTTGACAACATCTAGAACTTTAAGCGAGTAGAAGGGGAACCAATTCATGAAACTTGGCTGAGATTTTGAAAGTTGCTACTACAGTGTCCTACTTATGGGCTTCCAGGTAATGTGATACTTCAATATTTTTACCAAAGTTTAGACTCAGTGAACAAAGGAGCAGCTGACCAGCTGGCCCGATGAGGGATAATGTTACAACCATTTAAGGTAGCCTCGTCCCTTCTTGATGAAATGACAAAGATAAATCGGGCATGGTATACTCAAGAGGACTAAGTGTCCTCCTTAAATTTTAGGATGACAAAGGAGCAACTTGACAAGGAGAAAGAGCGGAATGAGAATATTAGCAAAATGATGACCCAAATGGAGTTGTTGAGAAAACAAGTGCTAGAGAACGTTGCTGAACACAAAGATGTAAAAGGTGTGTTTAAACTTGAGGAGGGTTCTCACCCGAGCTATTTAATATTGGGTGGGAATCAAGGTTGGAATTCACATAATGAAGAAGAGCGGAGGCGATACAATCAAGATTTAACCGAACAAAATGACCCTTGGAAGAGAGAAGATAGTCATGAAGAGTACCACACGCAATCAAGTGACAGCCTAAGATCTAAGGGTAGTTCAGGCAGCCTACGAGTGGATGACTTGTTGTCGCGTATGCTAGATAAGGTTGAAGGATCTGATGACATGCTTAAGGAGATGAAAGCTGATTTATCATCATTGAAAAAGAGGTTAAATTCTCACGCGGATGCAATCAAGCAACTTAAAGGTCAAATGAGCCAACTTTCAGCACAATTAGAACCCAAACTATTTGAAAGGAGTGAAGATGAGTGTGCAAAAAGTTTGAGGGCTGATAATGACAAAGATTTGGCAGTAGTGACTCGAAGTTGGAAGATAGAAGTCGGTAATGTGTAGGTTAATGATGGGACAAATTCTTATGAAGAAGAAAAAGACATCGTTGAGGAAGAGAGGTCGGCTCAAGCATCAGAAAATGATATGCTCAAAGAGGAGGAAGAGAGTCCAAAGCAAAGTACCAAATAGTTGCAAAAAGCTAAAGAAAAGGCTACATCATCTCCAAAACTAGTGCAACCTCTTTCCAAAATAAATCCCCCATTCCCTCAACGTCTCAAAAAAATAAATGAAGATGAAAAGTTTAAGAAATTCCTATCTGTGTTCAAGACACTTTCTGTAAACCTTCCCTTAGTGGAAGCATTATTGGAGATGCAAGATATGCAAAATTCATGAAGGAGTTGGTCACTAAGAAGAGAAGCATGGACTTCAAAATAATTGAAGTTTCTCATAATTGTAGTACCATTATGACTAGCGATGTGATTACAAAGAAAGAGGATCCGGGGGAATTCATTATCCCATGTAACATTGGTATGCTTTAGTTTGCCAAAGCTTTATGTGATTTGGGGGAGAGTATAAACTTGATTCCCTATGCAATCTTCAAACAACTTGGGTTGGGTGAACCAAAGTCCACAACAATGCGGCTTCTAATGGCGGACCGGTCGATCAAACACCCTGTTGGGATACTTTATGACATATTGGTGAAGGTTGATCAATTTATCTTTTTGGCTGATTTTGTTATTCTAGATTGTGAAATTGATGTGGAAGTTCCAATTATTTTGGGTAGACCATTTTTGGCAACCAGAAGAGCTCTAGTGGATGTTGAAAGGGGTGAGTTAAAGTTCTGGGTAAATGAAGAGGAGGTCACCTTCAATGTGTGAAAATTAATGAAGCAACCTAGTGACATTCATGTAGTTTCAATGATTGATGTGATTGATGAAGCAGTGGCTAGTGTGAGTGAAATGATGTGTATGGGTGAACCTCTTGAGGCTGCTCTTTCGAGTTCTGATGAGACCGAAGTTCAAGGGTATGATGAAGTGGTAGCTGCCCTATGTGGACTAGGTGAGTACTCAAGAAACCCATTGAAGCTAGACATTGATCTAAATAATCGAGAGAGTCCTCCCGCTAAACCATCCATGGAGGAACCTCCAAAGCTTGAGTTGAAAGTGCTTCCTGCTCATCTTCGGTATGAATTCTTGGGGGAAAATAATACCTTGTCTGTTATCATTGCAGTGGACTTGCTTGAGTGGCAAGTGAAATTTCTTCTTGAAATGTTGAAATGTTACATCAAGGCAATAGGATGGACAATTGTTGATATTGTAGGTATTCCACCTTGAATTTGCACTCACAAAATCCAATTGGATAGTGAATGCAAACCAAGTGTTAAGCATCAAATAAGACTAAACCCACCTATGCAAGAGGTGGTGAAGAAAGAGATCATTAAATGGCTAGACGCAGATGTGGTGTACCCTATTGTGGATAGCAAATGGGTAAGTCCCGTACAATGTGTGCCCAAGAAAAGAGGCATCACAGTGGTCCTGAACGAGAAAGGAAATCTTATACCTATGAGGCCGGTCACCGAATGGAGAGTATGCATGGACTATCGGAAGTTAAATTCTTGGACCGAGAAAGATCATTTTCCAATGCCATTTATGGATCAAATGCTCGATAGACTTGTGGGGTGTGGATGGTACTGTTTCTTGGATGGCTACTCCGAGTACAACCAAATCTCTATTGCACCGGAAGACCAAGAGAAAACCACTTTCATATGTCCCTATGGGACTTTTACCTTCAAGAGAATTCCATTTGGATTGTGCAATGCTCCGACGACATTCCAACGGTGCATGACATGGTGGAAGACGCAATGGAATTCTTCATGGATGATTTCTCGGTTGTAGGTGATTCATTTGAGACATGTTTGTCTCATCTTGGGAAGGTCTTGTAGAAACCAACTTAGTCGTCAATTGGTAAAAATGCCATTTCATGGTCAAGGAAGGCATAGTCCTTGGTCACAAGGTGTCACAGAAGGGATTGGAGGTAGACAAAGCACAGATCGGGGTTATTGAGAAGTTGCCACCACATATCTGTATAAAAGGTATTCGGAGTTTTTTGGGTCATGCATGGTTCTATCGAAGATTCATCAATGATTTCTCAAAAATTTCACACCCATTGTGTAAGCTATTGGAGAAAGAGGCGAAGTTTCTTTTTGATGACGTTTGCTCAAAAGCTTTTGAGTGTTTGAAAGAAAAGTTAATCTCTACCCCGGTGATCATTAGCCCGGATTGGTTTGAACCATTTGAGGTGATGTGTGATGCAAGTGATACGACTCTAGGAGCCGTGCTAGGGAAAAATCGCAACAAAATATTTCATCCAATTTACTATGTCGGCAAGTCGTTAAATGGAGCACAACGTAACTACACGGTTACTGAACAAGAACTACTTGTTGTAGTATATGCGTTTGAAAAGTTCAGGGCATACTTGTTGGGCACTAAAGTGACAGTTCATACTGATCATGCAGCGTTGCGGTACTTAATGGCCAAGAAAGATGGTAAGCCGAGGTTGATTGGGTGGGTCTTGTTGTTGCAAGAGTTTGATTTTTAAGAAAAAGGTCGAAAGGGGTGTGAAAATCAAGTGGCAGATCATTTGTCGCGGTTAGAAACCAATATGACCGACTCCAAAGAAAGGGACATTGTGGCTGAATTCCCAGATGAAACAGTAACGAGGATAACCCAAAGCAACACCCTTTGGTATGCTGATCTTTCTAACCATATGGTGTGTGAAGTTATGCCTGAGAATCTAAACTTCTACCAGTGGAAACTTTTCTTGTTTGATGTAAAGAAGTACTTCTGGGATGAACCATATCTTTTTAGAGAATGTGCAGACCATATCATCTGTCGATGCATACCGGAAGAAGAAGTCAATGACATTCTTAATGCGTGTCACAACTCACCTGTTGGTGGATATCACAGTGGGGTGCGAACAGCAGCAAAAATGTTTCAAAGTGGCTAGTACTGGCCATCTCTATACCGAGACGCTCATGACTTTGTGAAACAATGCATACCTTTTCCAAAAACAATGAGGGGTATCAAGGAAGCATGAATTACCCCTCAACCCTATCTTAGAAGTGGTGTAGTTTGATGTTTGGGGTATCGATTTCATGGAGACGTTTGTGAGTTCTTTCGGCAATAAGTATATTTTTGTGGCGGTTGATTACATTTCCAAATGGGTGAAAGCTGTAGCATTGCCCAACAATGAGGGAAAGAGTGTGGTGAAATTCTTAAAGCGATATATTTTTGCAGGATTTGCACCCCGCGTGCTATCATCAGTGATGGAGGATCTCATTTTTTGAACCGGGTATTTGCCTCATTATTGATCAAATATGGGGTAAAGCATAAAGTTTCAACACCATACCATCCACAAACAAGCAGCCAAGTGGGAGTTTCAAACCGAGAGATTAAAAGTATTTTGGAAAAAACGGTGAATGCAAATTGGACGGATTGGTCTCGCAAATTGGATAACGCTTTGTGGGCATATCATACTGCGTTCAAAACACCAATTGGTATGTCACCATATCAGTTAGTGCTCGGAAAGTCATGTCACCTGCCAATCGAGCTTGAACATAAAGCTCTATAGGCGTTGAAGACACTAAACCTGAATTGGGAAAATTCTGCGAAAGGGATAGTAAACCAACTCCATGAGTTGGAGGAATTTCGGTTGAGAGCTTATGAAAGTTCAGCCGTGTATAAGGAGAAGATGAAGAGGTGGCGAATTCCGAGTCGGTGGATTTGTGTTGCTATACAATTCTTGATTGAGACTTTTTCCTGATAAACTTAAGTCAAAGTGGTCTGGTCCATTCAAGGTAACCCGAGTGTACACAAATGGGGCAATTGAAATTGAAGATAAAGAGAGTCCAACTTTCAAGGTGAATGGGTAGCGTCTGAAACTCTATTTTGGAGAGTGTCATGAGATTTTGGTAATCGAAGTGGTATATTTGGAAGATGCTTGAAAGCATTTCCACGTCATACCACAACGTTAAATAAGGCGTTTCTTGGGAGGCAACCCAAGCTTTAGTTGTTTTTGAATTATGTGTGCTGAATGTGCAGGTATAGGTGATTTTGTGATGGCATGCCCATTTCGGCGAGCCACCAATTGGAACAACGGTCGCGATGTGGCTCGCCTTCTTCGCATAAAGGAAGGGCGGCAGTTCTGGAATATTTGGTGAAGCAGCTAGGCTACTCGGTGTTGCGCCGAAGAGGTTCGGTGAGCCCGACTTCCACCGCCCCTTGAGCTCCCCTGAAGGGTCGGTGTTCTAGAAAGTTTGGCGATGATGTAAGTATATTTGACGATGCGCCGATGCTGTTCGGTGAGCCTGATTTCAATCGCCTTTTGATCCCAACTAGAGATCCAGTGTTTTGGATATTTTGGCGAGCTGCATACAGTTAGGCGGTGCACCGAATGGTTCAGCGCTCTCCACAATACTTCGCCTACTGGCCCCATAGTGAAGAATCCTCCTGACCCTGTTCTTTTCATGCAGTGCTATTGTCTTTCTACTTCTGTCTTTATTTTGTGTTCTTTTTCTTTATACATTGAGGACAATGTAAGATGTTTTTGGTGGGGATTAGACTTATTCTGAATACCACCTCTTGATGTGTTTGAATGTGGTTGTTCTTTTGTAATTTTGAGTGTCGGTTTTGATCAATACAGATGACTTAAATAGTACTCTTAATTGAACGACATGAGTGTGCGGTTACGATGAGGAAAATTAAGTTACATAGATCATATGTGAACTCCTAGCATCTCATTGTGACTAGTCGGTTATTGAGTTGATCTCTTGTGATGATCATTGCACGCTAGCTGAAAATTGTAGAGTCTTGTTTGATGATTGTGTCGAATGCCATGTGTGGTGAGGTTGTCTTGAACTATGTGCTTGATGATACCTAGAACTTCCCCCGTTAGTCCAATTGATTGATTGAAGCGAGCGATTGAAATGATCTTAGGCAACATTTGTGAAGAATGAACCTAAATTGATAGTATACCTCTTTGTGGCCACCTTGTGAGAAGTGTGAACCTTGCTTGGAACCTTTTGAGCCTATCATTTTCTTTGGAAGAAACTTAAACAACTTTGACCTCTTTGTCCCATCACCCATAACCTTCATGAAGTATTGGTTCGTTTGAATAGCCAACTTAGGCAAAATGCCTAAGTTGGGTTGTGGTGAAAAGGGAGGAAAGTCAAGAAGTGTGAAAAATCCTCCTTTGATAGATTGTTTTGAAAAAGATGGAACCCCTCCATGTAAAAAAAAAGAGAAAGAAAAGAAAAAAAGTGAAAATGAAAAAAGATTGTAAAAGAGAAAAGTTTGTGAAATAAAGTGTGTGAAAGGAGTAAAAGAAGTGAGATATCAAATGAGTTATGCTTAAATGAATAATAGGGTGGATTGTGAAGATGTTTGAATGTGAAGAAGAAGGAGAAAAAATGATTTTCAGGCCATACTTCATGAAGGTGAAAACCACTAAACCAAAATGACATACCTTTTCACTCTGCCTCATTACAAGCCTTGAAAGACCTTTTTGATCTTGAGCGAGCTGAAAATAATGTTGGTTGGAAAATAAGGGGAAGCCTATGGGTAGAGTCATGCGTGTGTTCATCTTTGGGAGCATGAGAGTTGTATTTGATTCTGAGATTATAAATTGTTGATAAATCTTATGTGAGCATGGAGTCATTCTTGGTGTGAGGGCATTTGAATGCTTTTGTTGAGCTTGAACTTGCATTTGAGGTAAGCATTGTGAGCTTGAGTCTATTTGATATTGGTTAGTCACAATTTGAAACTTAGAGTGCACAATTGAACAATTGTATGTGTAGCTTGAACCTCTTTTGTGCATTTGTGTTGAGTCTTGAGTGGCACTGTTGTAGACATCCTTGTTGAACTGATTGATCTTGAGTTTTACTTGAGGACAAGCAAAAGTTTAAGTTGGGGGTGTTGATTAGTCTTAGATTTTGACTCATTTAGGCTTTGTTTTCATAGTTTTATTGTCCTCAATGCTAATTTATGCTCTAAACTGATGTTTTAAATGCTAATGTATAGATCAAAAGGCAAAAGAGCAAGGCAAGAACATCAATGGACAGAAGAAACAAGAAAAGTAAAGTTGAAGACCGCCGAAGACACTTGGTGACTGGCTGAGTAGTCCCTTCGCTCGCCTAAAGTCACAGTGTACCAACCCTTGAAGAAGAGAAATTGGGCGAGGTAACATATCTTTCGGCGAACCACCGAATGGTTTGGCGAAGGAGGCCAAGATCGCCTAATATTACAGAATGGTTGGTAAAGACACAAGTAAAATGACGATTAGAAAGGACAAAATGGCGCATCGCCGATCAGGTCGACGATCCCGACCTTGATCGCCCAAGTTTACAACACTTAAATGGTGAAAATGCAAGATACAAAGGCGAGGAAAATGAGCGTTTGGCATGTTGCCGACTGACTCGGCGACACTCGACTTATACCGCCGAACG
Organism: Solanum etuberosum; assembly: GCA_029582245.1. Lineage (NCBI taxonomy): Eukaryota > Viridiplantae > Streptophyta > Magnoliopsida > Solanales > Solanaceae > Solanum > Solanum etuberosum. The sequence goes on from JAJONR010002825.1 coordinate 68,068, forward strand.
ATCCTAGAGGACAAATTCTGAGAAAGTATAAATGGATTTTTAAGAAAAGATCATAGCATTCTATCGTTGTGAAAACTCATAGTTTGAACGAAAACATTGTCTTGCTTGATTTTTGAAGAATTTTTCGAGTAATTTTTTAATTGGATTTTGGAATTGAAGCTACATAGAATCATTGTAAGGATTTGGAGATTAATTCCCAGCTATGGAAAATGTAATCGGTATTGATTTCTTACTTTTTATGATATGTAGCTAAAACCCCCATTCTTGGGGATGTGAGCATGTGACTAATTGTCTAATTTAGTTTTTGGGTGTTACGGATTATTGAATTTATTGTTGTTTTGAAGTGGGTTTGATTTATAGCTGTGGTTCAAATTATGAATTGGAATGTTGATTTCAATTTTAATTTAGTGTTTTATGCTTGCTTGACAGAGAGGTGTAAAGTCAAGGTTATAAATCAGTATTTGTAGTGCTTGGGTTGTTCTGGGTTCAGCTCAAGAGAGTGAATTCTAAGCTCAATTCTACCTATCTAGCTCGAGAGAGTAGATAAAGTGAGGTATTGGGTTGTTTATAGTGATAATCTTATCGAGGTTCGAGAGAACTCGCTTGAATCGTAATAGTTGTTCGAGAGAAAGCTAGTGCATCTAAAGTCTAGCCTACCCGCTATGATTTAGCAACCTTTAGTAATTACCGATCACCCATTTAGCAAAATTGGCAATTATTCAATCACACTCTCAAGTACCCCTTAATTACTTGATTACTCCCATGTTGTTCGTAATTTCTTTAGTTGCTAGTTGACATACCCATTGCCCCTTCTGACATTCGTTTCACCCCTTTTACTTATCTAATTGAATTCGATAATTTCTATTCCTATAACTGAGTAGATCACATTTATAACTCCGTAACTGAATTCGAACTTGTACCACTCCCTGTGGGTTTGACCCCAACTCATCTGTTAGGTTTTATACTAGATTACGATCGTCTACACCTAGTATTGGATGAGGTGTAGTTGAGCGATAATCAGTGTCTAGACTGGCTGTAAAACGAGCGGACAACTTGAGTTGGAAAGGGACAACTTACCGATAGCAGGGCTTTCCGGCCTCACTGTTGGTCCTTCCCATCCTAAGACATGCGTTATTATGGAATCATTTCCAGGAGCATTGCCGCATCTCTGGTATCTCATCGCTCGGGAGCGTAATCACATTTCTGAATAAAGTATCTCAGAAGACTTAGATGGGTGCGCGAGGAAGGACAGTTATATGACAGTTCACATAATATCAAAAGAGTAAATAAGCGAGCAAATAGAACATTATGCCAATAAATACAATATCCAAAAACTAAAAATAAATAAATAATAGAGTAATACACAAGTCAATATTTAGAAGCTCGAATTTTGGTTATCCCCAGCGGAGTTGCCATCTGTCACACTCCTATTTTTTCTCAAACGATGTTTTGAAAATAGAGTTTTTCCAATTAAAGTGACATTTCGAAAAGAAATTATTTTATTTCGGAGTAGCCACTTCAAATTAAGTTTTGGTGTTCCAAGTCACCTTATTTGAACCCCTATTCAAAAGGAAGTTGACTCTAATTTTTATTGGTCTGCGAACTAGGAGTCTAGGTAAGAAATTTATGTTGACCGAGGGGAAGGTGTGAGGCATCCCTCGAGTCCCGTGTTTCTAGCACAGTCGTTTTATTGACTTATATCAGGCTTGATTTAATTTTGGATGCATTATATTTATTAGCTTAATAAATTTACTTATGTTCCGCCTTCTTTGATTAATTTTAGACTGTCTTGTTTTATTAGTATATGGTGTACTGGAAGCAACACTTTCCATCCTTACCACAAATTGTTTGTTAAATTGACAAAGAAAATTCAAAACTTCATTTTTACATAAACTAAAAAAAATCCAAATCTTCATTTTTATGGGCACAAAATATTTTTCTTTGACATGGAAAATCGTATCTTACCTTAACTTTTTATAACATAAAATTAATTTTTTTTTCTTTAATTTAATTAACTAGCTAGGTCTAACATAGTTTCTTGGGATACAAATTAATACGACGAATAAAAATAAAATTATAAAATATTACAATCTAATCAATCCATAAAATACTTATTTTATTTAAACCTCAATTTGCATGGTCTCCCCACTCGCGAAAGCACTTATTAGAGAGCATAAAACATGCAATTTCAAGGCCAAACATTTAGAGCAAATGGATAAAAGTAAAAAATAATAATAATAAAACAAATACGTGACTACATTAAATAAAAGTTGCAAACTAATAACGATATGACTTATTCAATTATTTTTTATTTGCCTATAGTGCCACTCAAGGATCCAAGTCCTTATAATATATATATATGGAAGACACATGTATCATATACATATCCTATGACAAAGTCTTCTACCCATTTAATTCTTTAAAATTTTAGTTAATAAATTTAATCCGAATGTTCCTATTTAAGATCACAAAAGAAAAATTCTTAAATGGATACATAACTAAAAGGAAAGGAAGATAAATAAAGAAAATCAAACTCCTAATTCAATTACAAAAATCCCTAAATTTATCTAGCGGTAATCGTTTATATTGAAAGAGTAACATTTGTAGCACTATTGCATGGGCAGAAGCTTAAACTACGTTTTTCTTTCTTCTTTAATCATGATAAACAATTCGTACAATAAAAATAAGATATACATCATAAAATAGTAGCATATAACAATACACACAATTTTAGGGACTTCATAACGTCATAATCAAGTTTCGAACAATCATTTAATTGAACTATATAAAAAATTAGAATTACCTTTTCGTGAAACTTAATTCCCCACAAAAAAAAAACCCGCTACAATCTACTGATTCCAAAGTTAATAGTAGTTAACTAACTTTAAGGAGCCACGAACTTGAATCCACGAACAAAATCCTTTTTTTTCTTTGGTGTCGTGCGTGTGAATTTTCCTAAATTTGTGTATTGCATTTTTTTCCCGTGTCTGCTGATTCTTCTAACTTTTTCTGTATGTCCTTTTTTTTCGGCCCCTCCAGGTGTGTTTCTTTTTTATAGTAATATTGTGTGTGTTGTGTTTTATGTACGTGTGTGTAGTGTGTATGTATGTACGTGTGTGTAGTGTGTATGTAAGAGAGAAAAATGGAGGATGAAAGTGGAGTTGAGGGGTAGATAATGAGTAGTGGGTAATTGGTTTAGAGAAAGTGGGGGTGTGGTAGGTTATTATTATTTATTTATTTTTAATAATATAATATAATATAATATAATGAATTTAGGAGAAATAAGTACTAAAAGTACAATATTGGAAGAGGTCGATATACCTCAGAATCTTGATTTGTTAAACAAATGGACTATTCCTAAAGTTGATATTAAAACTATTTATGATTATGGTTGGTTCGATAGAATATCTCATAAACAGTTAATAAAAACTACTGAGCAATCTTTGGCATTAAATTCGTCTGAACAGACTATTCGTTTATTAAATAAACGAGATATCGATTTATATAAAAATCAGTATAATTTCTTGCATATTGTCATGGTTCAAATTACTTTTAAACCATTAACTCTTAAAGGGTTAGCTGAGACATTTTTAGCTGCTCTACGTGATGCTAGAAATTTAAATTTTTGACAATCTTTAATGGGCTCGATTGAGTCCACTGTGGCATATGGTCCTGTATATTTTAATACTCAATCAAATTTGTAATTATCTTTAAATGATGTTAATATTCTTGATGCTTTAACATTAAATGTTAAAACGAATGGTTATAATTATGCACCTGGATCTGAATTAATTTGTTTATCATATAGAATTTATTTTAAATTACTTTCTACGTTAAACCCAAAATGTAAGTTATATGATACATTTGATCAGACTATTTTGGTGGAAACTAATTTTGTTAAATCTAAGGTGACTACTAGAAGACCTATAAAATGGGAAGAAATTAATTTTCTAACAACTTAGACCCTGAATTCTGTTATATCCCCAAGTCAGATAACAAATGTTATCACTAATTCTGAATATTCTCATATTACACAAAATTCAGATGGTAGGATTTGCATTCAGTTTGATGATAGAAGTGTCCCATATAATAGACATTCATTTTCTTATAGAAGATTTCTTGCTATTCAACATATATCACCAATTGAATTAGTGTATGGTCTCGCTCGTAATCGTGTTGCTTCTTTGCATACCACACCTTCTACGATTTCTTGTCCTATTATATATGTTGATCAAAATAATAAACTTGTTAATAACATAAAAAATGATCCCCGAACGAATATTATTCAAGCGAAGGACAATTCTTCTGATATTTCTGATAAGGATATTCCATCTGTATCCGAAATGGATTTTGATCCTAATAAAACTTAATGATGAATGTACACCAAATAGATTTTAGTCCAGGATCACTGGCAAAAAGTACATTTAGAAAGAGTTTTTGAGTAATAAATGGAACCGGTTTAAAACATGGTTTTTTGACACTTATAGTGCTAGTGATTTGAATAATATTTTTCTCAAGAATTTTATGAAACTTGTGCTCTACATAATCAAATCATGTATTTTCTACCCTGGTTCATAACCACTTATTTACCTTTATACATCAACGTTCTTGAACGATCTTATAAAGATAAAACTGGTAATATTATTAAGACTGTCTGTGAACAAGAATGGTTAATTGTCTATCAGTCAATCCATCAAGATTTCATTCGTAAATTTCAGACCCAATATAAGAAGTATTAGTCTGATTCCAGTCCCGTTCCTCTATTAACACATCTTGAGGAGTTGGTCTGGGATAATAATAGGTATGCATGCTTGGTTTATGGGCATACTTAGTATTACTATTATTTTTAAGATATCCACAGTTTATTAAATTCTGAAGAAACATGATTTTTAAAATCAAAAGTATTTTCCATTTCCTCCGCCAAATTTTCTGACAAATCAATAGGTTTTGCACCTAATCCTGACAATTTTTTATCAAGAAGTTCTTCTAAATCGTTTAATGATTTAAATTTAAAATCCTGAATCTCAGGAGGCCTTTGCACATGAGTAGAAACAATTTGAACTTCTGACTTACTTTTAGAAGTAGAGGCAATATCAGAAGTCTTTATATAATTTTTTATTTGGATTACTAAAGCAGTTAATTCATCCAATTTTTTGTCAAGAGAACTAATTTGTTCTCCCAAAACTTTAACATAAAGACCCAAATAATTATTTTGAGAAATTAAATTATTTATTTCATTGATGCTGACTGCCGCAACATCTTCTTCAATAAGTTTTTGAAAGGCAGTAAAAGTGATACCTGTATTATTTGGTAAAATAAAGGATGACCGAGTTGGATAGACAGCCTTAATAATATTACCAGTTCCATCTTTATAAGATCGTTCAAGAACGTTGATGTATAAAGGTAAATAAGTGGTTATGAACCAGGATACAAAATACATGATTTGATTATGTAGAGCACACGTTTCATAAAATTCTTGAGAAATATTATTCAAATCACTAGCACTATAAGTGTAAAAAAATCATGTTTTAAACCGGTTCCATTTATTACTCAAAAACTCTTTCTGAATGTACTTTCTTGCCAGTGATCCTGGACTTCTATTTGGTGTACATTCATCATTAATTTTTATTAGGATCAAAATCGATTTCGGATACAGAAGGAATATCCTTATCAGAAATATCAAAAGAATTATCATTAGCTTGAACAATATTCGTTCGAGGATCAATTTTTATTTTATTAACAAGTTTATTATTTTGATCAGCAGATATAATAGGACAAGAAACCGTAGAAGGTATGGTATGCAAAGAAGCAGCACGATTATGAGCTGGACCATACACTGGTTCAATTGGTGATATATGTTGAATCACAAGCAATCTTCTATCAGAAAATGAATGTCTATTATATGGGACACTTTTATCATGAAGTTTGATAAACTCAAAAGTCTCTCAAAGTGAGGCTTCATCTTCAGTACATCTGAAAGATATTCTAGAAAACTGTCTGTTATACGCACAGCTACAAGCATATTTGTCTCAAAAGCAAAGTGATACTTTTGCATCAATAGCTAAAGAAGACAATGATGATATCAAGTCTTATGAAAAGTTATCAAAAAAAGAAATGATATTTCTTTTGGAAAACTCTGAAATTCAGAGAAAAGAAGAACCTTGGAAGATATTCCAGCGATACCTAATCAACGGATTATATTTTCCGGGTGAGTCATACAAAACCCGATCGTATTATGAGACTATATTGATAAGCACGGGTAGTGTTGAATTTCAACACTTTTCAGGCTACAATACCAGTGAGAATGTTTATAACTTCTCGAAAATGATAATTAAACAGATTATATCTGTTGAAGACTGGGGTATATCCACTATGAAGGAAAGACAGATCAGCCTAAACAAAATCGCTATGAGTTTCACCTACTGAGACTATATTCAGACTTTTGATAAAGTCCTCTATTACAATAATGATAGACATAAACACACGTGGTTTATAAAAATATGTGCAAAGATATTTGCAGGATCAATTCTTAATTGGTTTTTAAATTGGTGTTCATACCACGGCCCAACTATAAAAAATTTGCCTGATTCATTTCTTAAATTATATAAAGAATGGGTTAAAGTCTCACCGGACCTAAATGAGTTATACCATACAGATCATCTCTGTTATATAGAAAAAATAGACAAAATTTATTTTTTCATTGAATTGACCTTTCATAGTGAATATAAAAGAGAAGTTAGTTAATCGACATAGATATGAATCTTTTAGCCGGACATAGTCACGGCTTTGATCGGAGAAATACTAAAAGAAGAAATCAAAAGAAAATATAATACCTTGTAGAGATGGCCGACTGTAAGGCCTATGAGCAAACTTTACAATTTTATTAACTTTCAGCCAGTATCCGGTGAACTAAAAACTTTACAAGTTTAGAGATTTACAATTGGAGAGAAAAAGTAGAGAAAGGGGTTCCTAAACTTCTATCTAACAAACTGAAAAACCAACTTATATATAGAAAAAGAAAAAAAACATTTCGAATCTTTGTACAGTATCGTTGGGTCCCATCTGTTCCCTTAACAGTGTACCTACTGTTGATCAACAGTGTACCTACTGTTGATCAACAGTGTACCTACTGTTGATCAACAGTGTATCTACTGTTGATGATGGCTTTTACTGTAGAGACGACTCTATTGTTTGTCCTTTTCCTTTAATTTTCGGAGGAAATCTTCCGTTTTTCTCAGAGTATCTTCTGATGTAGTTTTTTCTGACTCACTAGGTTGAGCTTCTTGAATATTATCTGTGACGTCATCGCTTGTCTCACTTCTCATAGAAGTGTCCGATTTTTCATATTGAGTGATATTGAGAAACAGACTCCTCTTAACCTCTTCCAAATAGCTGTTGATCATTTCTTCTTTATCTCCATCTTGGATGGATTATTTTCTGGCAATATGCCTGACTGAGCTATCAGTAATTATTCCCTTTTGGAGAGTAATACACTATTATTGGATCCTTTTTGCAATAAGATCCAGTAGTTCTTGTCCATATAATGTTTTTGTTTTGGAATTTTTTTCCATCAATTTGTCTCAAAAATTATTATAAAAAGTTCTGTATAAACAAGGAATCTGTTCCTCGGTGAATCCCACTTCCAGGGTCCATTTATGAATTCAAGGGATAGAGAATTCAATGAAAAAATAAATTTGATCTATTAATGGTATCAGAGCCTAGGAACTTTCATCGTAAATATGAGAGAGATGTGAAGTATACGACATAGATATGTTTTAAACATGGATTTATGAGAAGTAAGTACTAAAAGTACAAGATTAGAAGATGTCGATATACCCCAGAATCTTGATTTGTTAAACAAATGGACTATTCCTAAAGTTGATATTCAAACTATAACTGGGGAGTTAGAAGAGGATCCGTAGGACGAACCCGGGGATGATCTTCCCCTTGTATTATTATTCCTACCTCTGCCCTTGGTAGTCCAAAGAGGGTCCATCCTGCAAACATAACACTTTGCTTTATTCGGATGTCATAATAGTCACTGTAATAATTATCATCATCGATATCAACAATTTCTTCATAATCATGTATAGAGAAATCTTCTCTAATAATATCATTGATGATTTCACATATTATTAATTCCCGCAGGTCTTTATTAAGAGGAATTATCTTTAGAATAGTAACTAAAGTTTTTTCATCAATAAAAGTTGTATAAAAACTCATTATGAATTTAAATATTCTC